>JBBPCY010000028.1:10894604-10909914 GCA_037974405.1 Brachyalestes nurse | reverse complement strand
GTGAACAAAATGTCCACTATAAAGAACAGAAATTAATAGGCCGGGTCTCAGGAGGTTATATATATATATATATATATATATATATACACAACAACAATGGTATATATATATATATATACACACATACATACATATTAGGGGTGTAATGGTACAGAAAGGTCACAGTTCAGTTCACACTATAGTTCTGACATCATGGTTCAGTACGGTTCACTATACAGCGAAGTTAAGTAACAAAAAGTTCTAAAGAAAGCGGCTTGGTTTGTTTTCGTTAATTTTAAATGAACAGCTGTGTATTAACCAGTAAACACACACTCTTGCTCAGCAGAAGTGTTACACCAGTAGGTGGTGCTATTGCACCACACTACAACTCAGCTTTATGATTTGCTGGCACTTTTTGGTCCCTCTGTTTGGTCCCGCATTACTTTAATCGCGTCTTCTCCGTCGTACCGTGTATTGTCCGTACGACATCATGTACCGAACCGTGACCCATGTACCGTGACGGTTCAGTACGAATACAAGTACCGTTACAGTCCTAATACATATACACTTTAGTAAATACACATCAAAGTAATAATAATAATAATATGCACAAACACTCACACACACTTACTTTCTTCTGCGACATTCCCATCTGGAGAGTTTTCAGAGGCACTGACTCTATTTTCGGGTTGATGTTGCTCTCCCAGTGGAGCCTGGCCATTGGATTCGGTCCCTGGTGGAAAAGTATATTCTGCTAATTCCCCGGTAGGGCTCTCCTAGAAATGGACAGTGCCTATGAGTCAACCCACTGTATCTCAAATTAACATAACTTATTTCAGTATATGCCTGTTTTTATACATTTTAAATTCTATAATAATTACTGAGTACAGTGCAACTGACCTGGTCGAACAGGAACACTGTGACATCATCGAAGAAGGAGACAGCTTTTTTCTTGCGCTCCAGCTCGTCACAGAAAGACTGAGTGAGGAGTGAGGGCATTTTAAGGAGGCTGCGCAGATGCCGAGCACTACTGCGCTCACTCACCACCACAGGCACAGTAGTGAACTCCTCCTCGCTTTCCTCGCTTTGCTCTTGCACATTATAGCTGCGCAGCTCTTCATCAGACTCATCGCTATCGTCAGAGTCTTCCTCATCCACTTCCTCGCTGTTCCCCAGGGGTGCTGGTATGTCCAGGTCCTCTGGTAAGGCAGGTAGAATGTTGTCAAGAGAACTATCCCGCTTGACTCTCAAAAGTGCTTGCTCTATACTGTCCCCTTCTGCTGCCCCTTCCTTACTCTTTACTCCTTCCCTCTCCCCATCCTCTCCATCCATTTGACACTCTGTATCGTCTTCACTATTCTCACAGTCCTTGGCTTCAGTGCCTTCCACAATCTCCCTGCTGAACTCCAATATAGTGGAGTCTGAACCCAGGGAGTCTGCAGATGAGAAGTCCCTTGTGTCTCCACTAGCTTGGTCCTCCATTGCTGTGGCTTCCTGTGTTGTAGATGAGCCTTCAGATGCTGTGTTGGAGCAGCATTCAGATGCTGGATCCTCTCCAGAGTGCTCAGATTCCAACCCCAGGCCATCATCTGGAGCAGACTCCTTGGTCAAACATCCTCCCATCTCAGGGGGAAAAGGGGATAACATGGTGATCCCTGGAGCTGATGCATGAGATGAACCTAGATTGGGCTCCATGTTCTTCCTCTCAAGACACAACTGTCTGGCACTGAGCCTAGCATCATCTGCGCTATCCGTAAGACTCGCAAAACGATACTGCTCCTTCCTCTCGCTCACTGGGCAACCTCCCTCTCTCCCTGCTTTCCTGAGAGCGACGTCTTTGGAAGGTTTGTCTCCAAAAACATCATCCTCCACTTGGTTGTCAAAGAAGGAGTTTCCTTCCTCACATGGACTCCTGTCATTCTCCGCATCGTAGTCTGAAAAATAAGCGGAATCCCTGTACTGGTTCCCGTTGCTCAAACTTGTCAACTCCAAATTACTACTGCATGTGGGGGTCAGGACTGCACCGCTGACATCTTCTTCAAGATCCATCTGGAGGACCATTTCACATTCAGATTCTACACTGGTACTCAGGACAGGCTTCCCTTCTAGGTCCTTCATGATAAACTCAGGAGACTCATTGTTTTCTGTGTCGTAACCACTGTCCAGCGATTTGGGATGGATGGACATGTGGTAACCATCTGGAATGAAGGCCTCAGATGGACTGCTACTAGATGCAAGGTCTTCAATGTCATGGCCTCGAACCTCTCTGTGCAGAGGTCTTTGTATCAAATTAACATCACCCACTTCTGCATAGTCCACCGGAGAGTCTGGAAACACGCCAGAGGTTATGTCAGTGATGTCGTCATCACTGCAGTCATTGATGTCCACCAGGCTAATGCTGGAGCAGCAACTGTCCCCTGTGTGACTGTACTCAAAGACACACTCAGAAAGCACCTTGGGGCAGGGGATCTTCTTCCCACCGAGTGCTGCAGGACCCTCTGATCGCAGGTTTATGTCTTGTGCAGGGCTTGTGCTTCTGTCCGTGAGCATTTCCTCTTGAGTCATTGCTATCTCAGTCTGAAGAGAAGCTGGACTTGAACTGGTGTAACCCCCTACAGAGAGGTGTATCGTATTCTCTCTGCCATGCAGATGTGGAGCGTTCTTCTGGGCTGGATGAATAATTTGGTGTTTTTCTGGGGCTGAATGAAATTTGGTGGATGTATCCACCTCCTTCCTTTCCTCACTGCACAGACGTATATATGATCCACACTCTGAATCTCCGTGTGGAATGTGGACAGTGGATGATTTGCCGCCTGTGGCCTCCATGTATGAGTGTGTTTTGAAAGTATAGGGGGGATTGTTTGTGGAGTTGTCCCGTGTTGCTACTGTTCTTGGCATTGAGGAAGGTACATGAGAGGAAGGTGTGTTGTGGTGTAAATCAAGATAAGTGTCATGAAACCCCCTGGATTGTCTGCCATCACAGTTCAAGCTATTGTTATTTGCAGAGTGGTTTGAGGTCCAGTTAGTTGCTTCATTCTCTGCAAACAGACTGTTGTCATCCTCTGGATCAGCCACACCCATAAGAAGACCATCACCAGCTTCAACATTAATACTCATGTAGTGTGGCCTGGGTATGCTCTTTTGCAAGTTCCCCATCATGTCATAATAGTTCTCACTTGCCATACTTTTTTCAGCAGTTCTCTGGCTGGCCTCGAGGTAAGGGTCACAGCGTCCCAGACTCGGGCTGCTCAGTGAGACTGATACACCATGTGGACTCACTTGCACCCCTGTATAGTGATGGCTCCCAGACCCAAGGTGAGAGTCAGGTGGTTGGCCCCTTTTCAAACGAGCCTCCAGTTCTGCTGATTCTGACTGTTCACAGTGGTGGCCGTCTCTGTCACTGGGGGAGAAGTACTGACTTGATTGATCTACAGATTCCAAAGGGTTCTGCCCTCCCCTCTGGAGTGGCTCCAAAGTGAGTGCAATAGTTGGACTACTAAATGAATCATAGGCATTGCTTTTAGAGTCTCTTGCTGCCGACCAGTATGTGTTTGTGTGAGGCTCTGTGGGACTTTTTATGTCATTCGTTGAGAAGCAACTGTTGCTGGCTTCAATTCCAGGACTGTAGTCAAAAGCGCCCTCCTCCAGATTAATTTTGCACTCTACAGGTTCCTCGATACGGATGTAGTACTCGCTGCTCACTGACGGACTGTGTGCGCTCAGAACTGGGACCACCCCTGGATGATCTGACTCGTAGTAGGATGGGGAAACTCCCAGAGTGAGACTCTCCCCTTGGCAGCTTCCTGCAGAACTGCTGAGAGGATAATAGATGTCCTGGTAATGTGGATTGCTCTTTCCTAGAGGTCCACTGGCAGATGAAGAAATGTAGGGCTGTTCAGCACTGGCCTGCTCCCACTTGTATTCAAAGTTGAGGCCATGGCTAGTTTCAGTGACTGTTAGTATGTCATCACCATTCTCTGACTGGAAGCTGTCAGCTGTGGAGAAGTGCTCTAGCAGAGGGAAGGAGGAAGTAGACGATGCTACTTCCGATGCTGTTGGGGATCTTTGGGAACTGCTGGTACCTAGGCTGGGTCTGAGGGAGTTCCAGCGCTTCTCAAAGTCTTCCTCTGCCTCACTGGTGCCCTTAGCACAAAGGTAGTTAAGCAGCAGGTGAACCTCCTCTGCCATGGGCCTCTGCTCTGGCTGCAGCCAGCAGAACTGCATTACTTCATACCTGCTCATACAGCAATAAAAAAAGCACATTTGGAAGAAAAAAAACAGATTTAAAATGAATTCGTACCAGGAAAATAAAGTAGCAAACGGATGTACATTCACTGACAAGGTATTCAGGTCAGATTTTAAAAGGAACACTGACTGATGGATTGAGTGTGAAATTAAATGGTGGGGTCAAACATCTAGCCATTGAAATTAATTTATTTTATTAACTGCTTGTAACTATTCAACATATTCAAAGTTGAGTTACACCTGTAACCAAAATTGCATACACATGTATTCAACACAATAGCCACAATATTTCACACTAAACATCATGTCTTCGGGTCATTTAAAATATAAACAAACCACATTTAGATAATATTAAATATAAATAATCATATAAATGACCTGTGCATTTTTTAAATATTATACTGCCCCCTCACCATCTTTTTGTATATATATATATACCTTAAGTACACAGTGAGCCAAAATATCGTCCTGTTGGACCACAGTTGCAACATACAACACAAAAACAGCACACTCACACAGATCAACAACGAGAGTAAAAAGGGAAATTAATTATAATGAAACCTCTTTATATAAATAAATCTCTATATCTAAATGCATCAGCAGGGTATGGCAGAGATAACTACCGCTGTTCGGCGCTGTGAGCGGAAGTTATGGCCATTCTCTCTCTGCTTAGCTCAAAATAAAAAGCTTAATTAAGGTAAAACTGCAGTGCTAGAAGCATTCTAAAGGATTTTCTGTATTATTCTGATACCCTATACAGTTGAAATATTGTAATTATGTAAGTTGTAGGAGTAACATGGCTTTTAAAAGGCCATTTTTATACATTTTTTTATATAACTATTTATTTTCTCTATTTCTTCCACTGAATGTTCAGTTAACATAAAAAAAATACAAATGTGGATTAATAATTTTCTGAACATGACATATTTTATATATATTTCATGTATATTTCATGTATATCTATCTATCTATATATAAATATATATACACACATGCATTTATTGAGAAGTGTGCGGCATGTCAGTTCGTAAGACTGGGACAATAAATGGTAGTGTGTGGGACCAGAATTAATGACCACAAACTTCCAGGAAAGGAAAGGCTATGATTGATGGGTCTTTGGTGGAAGGCAATTAATGACCGACCACGCTCGACTTGAGGGATATTGATTTGTTAGCAAGGCTATGGAGAAAATGGAATGACCACTGGGGGGGTGTATGATACAAAATGCATTAACTGCTTTGGCTGTATTAATTTCATGGATAATTGATGAGTAGCTGGCATGCCTATGGTATAACGCATTGGCTGGTTTGCATTTGGTGAAGGGGGAGTAATGATTGGGCAGTGTTGAGAAAGATAGGTTACTAGAGGGTGATGGTGATTATGACTCAGGAGCTGAGATGACTCACCAGCGGTCAGACAGGGGTACTTTCAGCAAAGGCTTTGGCAGCTTCAGCTGTTGTTCCTTTACCGCATAAGTCAACACCTGCCTGTCAGAGTAGTGTCTGTACGGCTGGTTCCCGAGCTCAAAGAGCTCCCAGATTGTCACGCCCAGTGACCTATAAGGTAGGAAAACAGAGTCCAAATGCTGGTGTCTTTGGGGTGCTCTAAAGTTCAACTGTGAGAAAATAGAGACTATTTTTGAAGACCATTTCTCTCCCTTATGTCCTTTCAAGGCACTTCCTACCAGACATTGCTAGCTTTGGTTTGGTCCACCACCAGCAAATTGCCATGGACCTCATCAATGAGCTCTGGGGCAATCCATCGCAGAGGCACCCAAATTTGATCTGCCGTCACAAAATAGTCATCCTGACAAACACAGAGGCATATTCTGAGGCCGAGCAGGAGACTGAGCAAGTGCCAATATGGTAGAAAGGGAAGTTTAATGAAGCTTGAGCAGTGCAACTGAATCCATTGCTGACTTACCTTGTACCTGCTATGGGAGAGGCCATAGTCTCCAATCTTCACTGTCATCTCCGAACTAAGTAGACAGTTTCTAAGAGCGAGGTCTCTGAGGAAGCAAGAAAAGCAATGCCAACATGGACATGCAAACATTATTCCTTGTCATTGTAGAGTAATGGCACATTATAAATGCATGCATGATCATTTCACATCATTTTAGCTTCTGTTGATCGAAGGGTTCACCCCCAGCAACAAAATCACTGATGCTGGAGTCTTTGAGAGGCACTCAGGCAGCACCAGGATATTGTTGCAGGGAGAGACCAGAAGGCAGAGGCTGAAATCCGTAGACCGGACTGGAACAAAAGGAGCAAGAGAAATACTGTTTCTGTCTCCTTACCTGTGAATGTAATTATGTTTGTGGAGGTACAGAAGGCCAGAGGCAATTTCACAAGCCATGCGCTGGAGAATCAGAGGGTCGGGGGTGGCTGAGTCTGCTGCTCGACAGCTGCGGAGGTATCCCTTAACATCGCCCTGAAAAAACAAAGAAATGATGAAGAGCTACTCATCTTTAAACTAAGGATTAGTAGTAATATACTATCATTTGGTAAGCCTGCGCTGTATTTATTTTACTATCCATTGTCAATGCTGCTAGCATAGAGATTAGTTGGCGGATCATGCTGTTCTTATACTGACCAGCAGAGGGAGCAAACAGTCCCTTAAAATATGCAGAGGCTGGGCAGGGAATGCAGAACCAACAGTGGTTATTTATTCTGACTACCTTGTAACCTCAGCCCAAGGGAAACAAAGCATGTGTTTGTATGATTGAAAGACAGAGACATACCAGGGGGCAGTATTCCATTATCAGCAGATAGGGTGTAACCTCTGTGCATTGGGCCAGACACTGAAGGAGAGCAGGATGATGCAGAGTACTGTGGGATTCACACACACACACACACACACACACACACACATCAGTATGCCTCTGTTTTAAAGCTCTTAGACACATGCTGGAATTTGATCATTCAAGAATGTTTTAAGTGACTACCAAGCAAAAGGACATGCAAGAAACAATGAATGGAATAGAGAAAGAGGAAGATAATGATGAACAGTCATGAGCTCAGACCGGTAAGGTCGGGCCTCCTCCAGGAACTGCATCTGGTCCTGTACGCTGGCACTTGCTTTCAGCTCCTTCACCACCACCTGAGTTGTGCTGAGTCCAGCATTCACTTCTCCCAGCAAAACCTGAACCACAAACACAAACGCAAGCTCAGAAGAGACATGATAGACACACACGGACGAAGCTCAGGCTCAGGCGGCGGAGATTTACAAAGCCTGCGGATGATGTGGAATTCGCCGTGCTAATTCACCCAAGCGGTTCACATGTTTGAGTCTCAGATGCTGCCTGCCATGGCACAGTGGCTTCAAATGAGATCACTGGCGAATTAACCACACATTCCACTAGGCTCACATCAGCCTTCGACCCTGTTCCAAGAGGGCATGCAAGAACCCAGCTACTTCGCTCTCAGTCCTTCACTCTGAAGCGCTGTATATTTTAAGAGGCTCACCTTTCCAAACCATTCCTGGCCAATTTCCTTTAGGTAAAGGAGGCTGTGGCGCCCAAGGTCTGCTGACTTCAGCAGCTGAACTAAAAGGGAGAGAAAAGAATGGAGAGCAAGAATTAAGAGAATGCACGCTCATGAAAAGAGTAAATGTGACTTGTTTAACCATGAACAATGCGCCAACACACAATCAGTGGTCTAAAAAAAAGCTCGAGCTCCAGGGAAACTCAGCAGCCTGAGATTACCATCGCCCATTACCAGCATCTTCTCAAAAAGACAATTTAAGAGCTAGATTTTTATCAGATCTAAAACGTTTCTCCAAATCAAAGGGTGAGATTTTAAGGCTTTAAATCAAGACTTTTCTGGAGGTTCTTTCTCCTGCTCCTGGGGATCCACTGCCTTGCACAGTTTCATCTGTTCCCTGCCACGACATCCCTGATCCACCTCCTGAAGGGCTTCAAAATCAGTTGATGTGCTGGATCAGGGGAGCTGAGAGGGAAGTGTGCAGTGTAGCTGGTGCCCAGGAGCGGAATTAAGAAATACTGCACCACACAGTCCTTACGCCAAAAATGTAGGCACTCAGCATCAGATGCTCGGACTAATCTTGGCTGGTCTTCACGATTCAGCCAAAGGAGGATGGCAGAGACAATGCCATTGATGAAGATAAGAAAAAGTGCAGCCATGCTTGCAAAGCGACAAGCGGGTGGATGGCTCTTTGGGGGCAAATAGAAAAGTCAGTGCTGGCCTGTTCCAAGCCTCCCTGCCTCTGCCCACTCCCTAGGGGCTTAACCCCCTGAACCCTATTGCAGCTGAAAAAGCAGTCGTCACTGTCCTCATTCCCAGCGGCGAAGGACATCCTGCTGCTCCAGAACATTCCCTCCAGTTTAACAAGCTGGTTCTCTGGGATGCGGCATATATCTTGATGGAATGTTTTCATATTAAGAGTCTCCAGTTTAGAGGTCGGTGCTTAAAGAGCTTGGCTGTGCTCCGGACTCTTGCTTAGCGTCTGTTCTCTTGACCGTCGCGTGTCAGACTGCTTCTACCGTCCGGGAGCCGCCAGCAATGACATAAGAAGCACATAATGACCCTGTATCCACTGTAACATCTTTGTCTTTTTCCACCCAATAGAACTGAGGGGGCTGAGACAAACAGAAAGGCCTCTGTCAAACACACGAACCCCTCCCAATGCATACACACACACATACTGTCTATGTGTGTATCTCCTGGTTCCCTGCTACAGTCTCCTCCCTGTATCAGTCCTATTAAACTGGCCCTCTACTCCTCCTCGCTGTTTCAGAGGTCACTCATTCCAGCCGCTCACGCTCCTCTCCGGCACTAAATCGCCGTCTTTGTATCGGACATGGCAGCGCCTGGTACCCCCAGTACTGGCTGGGACACAAGGCCCATTCTCTGCTCCTCACAGCCCGGATTGTCAGAGCGATAACAGCCTGCCCCTTCCCCCACCACCCTCCACTCCTTGCACTCAGTTGGATACACAACTGTCCTTCTCTTTCCTTTCCTACTCTAGGCTTCAACCAGCTCTTTTATATGGTTGCTGTGGAATCTGGGAGCCGTGCATTCCCACCCCACTCCTGGCATTCCCAGTGCACGCTTGCACCAGCCCTGGGCCATGTTCAAAATGCATTAGAGCACAGCAGAACGACACTCTGGAGACAGACAGCCTTCCAACACACACATTCACACAAAATCAGACCTGACTAGAGAGAGGATTTTAACTTAATCTAGCATCAAAGCATTTTAGAATGTGTAAATGTGCTGGTGTTAGCAATCACTGATAAGCAAATGTGAGTTGAGCTGCACAAAGCTCACGATGGTGTGGGAGTCTTTCACAGCATCCTCAAATGCAAATGCTATACATTCTTGGTGTGGGATTTTCATTATGTACAGTAATGTATGGAATGAATAGCAGTGTACAGCCACATTGTCTTGGCACTTCTCAAATGTGGAACACACATGTTCCGTTATCGTCGATTTTAAATGATCTATTTTTGCGCTTATGTAAGAGTCTGACATCACATAGAATGAGTGCAAAGGAGATGAAAAGAGGCCAAAACAGTTGGAAGTATTCATTTCCTGTTCTTTTTCAGCATCACGTCATTAACACAAAGTGTAGGCTGCGGCAGGAGGATGAGGAGGAGTGGGAGGAAGAGTAAGAGTGGGATCCAGCCTAGCCATGACCAAGCCCTTCTGAGTCTAATGGGAGACTAAGTCCAACCCCCACTAACCCACCACCCCCCACCCGCCCCACGACACCTGGACCAATCGTGCAACCGTAACCATGGACAACAGGAGGAAAGGGGCCCATTGGCTGCCTCGCTCTTGGTTCTCCGTCCAATCCCCTGCCAGCGCTCCTATTTAGGTTCTTCCCCCCGCCCCCTCCCAGCCGATCCACATAGACAGAGCGCATGAGTCATACAGTGAGCATCTTACTCACACACTGCTTCACACAATCACTCACACCATAGCTCCTACTCAGACACGGTCAGTCACTCAATCTGCTGTTTATCTTTTAACTCAGAAGTCCGAAAGATTGTCGTTGGAAATTAGATAGAGGGACGTCCAGCCAAAAGGAGGCATTAAATATGCACCCCCTGGCCAACCCTTTTGAAAAATGCCCTGTGCAATAAAACGCTGTGGTTTGATATAGCTGACCGCGGACAGCCAGAGTGAGGGATGAGAGAATCCCCCCTCCCTTTTTCTCTCTCTCTCTCTCTCTCTCTCTCTCTCTCTCTTCACTTTCCTGCTCTGCTTTTCACATGGCTGCCTCATGCCATGGTGCAGTCCAGCAGGCCAGCATCCCTACAAGTTATGCAACAAACAGATGTGCGTCCAGCTCCCCAGCTCCCCGAGCCAGCCTGCTCTCTGCTCCAATGGTCACTGCGAGAACGCAAATAACGCCACTGTTCTTTTTCCATACGTAGTCCAAGCAGGCCAGGACAGAGGTCCTGTTCTTCACTTCTTCACAATTAAGGAACACAGTGCCACAGCCAGGCCACAGCCAGGCCACAGTACATCAGTTTAGTGTGGCCCCGGGACACTCTGACTCACTATTGTTCTCAGCAAGACATGCGGCGTCACAATGGCTGTTGCATTCTGTATCAGCTCCTCACACAAGCAAACACACGCAGAGCTATAATTTACTGGTAACGTATGGTGGTAAGTCATCATGATAAACTGTCAATTTTGTAATTGAAATTTTTGTAGTGCATCACAGAAATTGTCAGTCATTCAGACTGCGTCCTTCATTAAAATCTCTGAGCCTTAGTAAGGAGATCCAGTAAGCAGCATCATATACTGATTCACCAAACTGTATATTAACAAGAATTCTATCTGGTTATTCTATAATCTTATTTATTCTTTTTTAGGATTGTCTGATTTATCCTCCTGTTAGTGGTGGTTCCTGCCATTCATGGTTAAGGTGTCCTGATCACTCGATAAATTAACAGCTAACTAAACTGCCACTGTCACTTAGTGATTTAGCAATTTCTGGTCACCTCCTATAGCAATAACATCAGTAACCATTAGACGGCAAGCATTTTTCCCTAAGCTACACCAGCTTATGTATTATGAAAGCTCATTAGTTCGAGGCTCCCCGAGAACCCATACAGGGCTCACTGCAGTACCCGAAGCGCGAAAACCATAAACATGATAGTGAATCAGAACAACCAGACTGGAAGAACCTGACTGACACTGATTGAACCATAGTATTCAGAGGCAGAACAAACTGTCAAGAACAGGTAGATCTCAGAAAAAATCTCTCCATTTCCCCATTTGGTGGTGTGTTGCCTGACCACCGTAAGGTGTATGATTTGAATGGCTTGGAACACTGGTAAACAGTACTAATCAGTTACATTACTGTTTATGAAGATTATTTTTGACTAGTTAAATTGTATGATTTATTATACTTATTACACAAACTTCCTTAGACTTCTGAAAAAGTTTTTTTTTATAAATTATTTGTTTATATCAACATTTTTTTAGGTCATATGAAAAACCATGGAATCAGAGTTGTATGCATGTACGGCTGCATGTGTGATAGTGTAGAAAGGTGCACATTATACAGTGTCCTTGCACCACGACAAACCATAACAAAGCAGACTGTAAAAAAAAACAATTCAAAACATATTTATATAAAATCTAATCTTTAAGACCAAAGCCTAGATTCTCACTCATATTTCATGCTTTGAAGTTAAAGTGATTAGGAACACCTAAATGGTCACCCATGACTTCCACTGATGTCTAAATCTGAAGTGACACACAGGCCAAACTCCCTTAGTCATCCGTCACTGTGAGAAGGACCAGAGAATACAGCAATGAAGTGTGACAAAAGGCTGTTCAGCGGCGCAAATCAGGAAAAAGGCAAAACTGAAAATGTCACTTCCCACTAACAGGACAATAAATACGAAGCTTAAAGAAACTGTAGCTGTTAAGAATTTGTTTGGAAGATAACATATGTGTATACTGACCCTGAACAAAGTGAGGAGGATGGTTGAGGGGGAAAAAAATCTGCAAGGATTGCAGCTGGGGCCTTACAAAAACTAGATCTTGGGGTTAGAATGTCTTCTGTAGGACTGTTGTACAATTAAAAGGATATGACTTCAACAATCAGAAAACCAAACCAATTACTCAGTTGAACACACTCCTAAATCTTCTAAATTGTGGTTAGTTATTTTTTTAAATGTACAATAACAAATCTAATGATTCTGGAGCTAAATCATTCAAGGCAAGTATATATAAAGAGTACTTCCACTGGCTTAAAATAACTGAAATGTTGTGACTTTATATGATCTGCTCTTCATGATACAGTTATTCTGTTGAGTTTAACTTTGTATTATGTATCTATGATATGTATATCAGAGATTATTAGGACTCAAAGACGTAACAAATAAGTGTACATTTCTTGATTGTGTAAGAGCAGGTTAATCAACGATTTAAAGGACAGGCAAATAATAATTGTGGAGGTCACTGAATATGTTTGCTTCTGTTGTGGCAGTCTCGTCAGATTAGGGCTGCATGATATGAAAAAATGGTGTACTGTGATTCTACATTTCGTAATTATAACAAATGTATGGTCAATGATTAGCCTGCATTATTCGTATAATTTATGCTTGCTGGTTCGTGCTAATCCCTTTTGATACAAACGCCCACATAAATACTAATCTGGTGCTTCTGATTTCCGGCTAGATGCTTGCATCACAGTAAATGTTTTAGTGATTTGTTAGACGGCTCGTTTAAACGTTGTGGACTTCTGCAGCATTAGTACTACAAAGACCAAACGCACAATACAACAAATGATGTATTGTGTAGATGTAATCATAGATATTGAGGTAATGCAATTCTATTCATGAAAAACAAGGCATATAAGCATATCAGATTTATGCAGAAATGTTCTTACTTGATCTACCTGGCTGTTTGGCCACAGGCAGCGAAACCTCAGTCAAGGGCAGGATGTACACATCCGGGCCGTCCTGGGAGCCAGGGGAGGCCAGAGTGGACAGGTCCGCCTGGTACTCCTCACCTTCAGTGTTTTCAAACTCCTGCACAGGACAAAGCAGAGTGTGGACCATGAGCATCAGGCAGGATAAATGGAATTTTAAACTCAGGTCCCAGAGACCCACAGTGCTGCAGACATGAATGTTTTCTTGCTTCTAATACACCAACTTTGATACACATGTTACTTCCTTAGAACTCACCATCATGTTACCCAATTTGCCCTTACCCCATTGTTACTATAGCAATGAACCCTTCAGGCAGGATTAGTATTACATGGTGTGGTGGGTCATTATTATCTTTACTGGCATTATTTAGTCAAATTAGTCTCCCCAAATCTGCCATGTCAGTCATTTTTGCAGACCTCATGCTTTCATGTAAGGAAAACATGTCGGCCCATTTTATGTGCTGTAAATTGTGTCATAACGGTTATATTAATATTAATTAAAGTTATATTAATTCTGTGCAAATCAATTAATTGATAAAAATGTTATCCATGAGTTTTCTTAAAGGCCCAGCACAGTATATTTCCTTCTTACTCAAAAGACTTACCAAGCACCACATCTGTAATTATCTAGACACTTTTATTATGGCACAATCAAAGTTGATCACTAAGAAACGCAAAAATGCTCGTGAAGTTTTGAAATATGTTACACTACACCCTCACCACATTTTTTTATATTATACTTCATTTTCAGACTATACAAATTATACTAGATTATACTAGACTACAGTAAATCAGAGTCTACCTTGTATTTGTGAATTTGACATCATGTAGAGCGTGTGGCCACATCAACAGTGTACAGTAGAGTTAATTAACTGGTTACTCTACAGTAGTGGTGTAACGGTACAGAAAGGTCACGGTTCGGTTCACACTATAGTTCTGACATCACGGTTCGGTATGATTCACGATACAGTGAAGTTTAGTAACAAGAAGTTCTAAAGAATGAGGCTAGGTTTGTTTTTGTTTATTTTAAATAAACAGCAGTGTATTAACCAGTAAACACACACTCTTGCTTATATTTTCATGTATGTGTAAGGCAGTGGAAGTGTTACACCAGTAGGTGGCACTATTGCACAACACTATGACCCAGGTTTATGATTTACTGGCGCTTTTGAGACCCTCTGTGATGCCGTATTACTTCAGTCACGTCTTCTCCGTCGTACCGTTTATTCTCCGTGCAACATCATGTACCGAACCATGACCCATGTACCGAGACGGTTCAGTACGAATACATGTACCGTTACAGCCCTACTCTATGGTCACTCTCTCTTGTTTGTAAGCATCTGGTTATTTGTGCTGTTTGTTTGTTTTTTATGGCAAATTTGTAAGACTCACGTACAATTTGTAAGACTCACATAAGACGAGTCATGATGAGTCATGTACACAATGTCTTGCTTTGTGGTTTGCAGTTTCTTTGTGAATCTTTCAGCTAATATGTAGACTTACAGCCAAACACTGAATATGATGGTAGCTGCCGGTTAGTTTATCAACTAGTTAAATACAACTGTATTATTATTTAGGGGGTTAATTTATGTCTGAGTTTGGATATCATCCCCTAGTTTGTGTTCTGTGTTGGTGTTTATATATGCAAATTATATCCAAATGTAGGTTTATATATGCTCCTCACTGAATTTAAACCTAAGCAAGACCGTTTGGTTGGATGCAGCTGCTGTTGGTCAAAAGGTGGTGATGAATGTTCGCATGTTGTGGGTTCACATCTACAGAGAAAGGAGGATCAGATACAGAGAAAATGGAACGCATAAAACACTCAAGTTGTTGCTTTAGTCGTTAAGCACTGCAGGAAGCACTTTGTCTTTGATCTTGTGCAAGTCTGTTTCTTTTTCAGTAGCAAATTATTGTTCAGTCTGAAAACCTGAAAAGATAGAGTTTTATCTTTGCCATCCTCTGAGAAGAAACACACCAGCTGTGTCAAGGTGAATGTGTTCCTCTTGTTTTTTAGTGAGCAGGTGGTGTTTATTTCTAGTGGATCAACATTTCTCTGTCTTTTTTAAAGTTCAATTTCCAGGGAAAGAGAGTCATTCATAAAGCATATTTTTTGTGGTATTGTAAAAATATTTTCTGAATACTCCTAGCTCTTTATTTAAAAACAGAA
>JBBPCY010000028.1:10882713-10894164 GCA_037974405.1 Brachyalestes nurse | reverse complement strand
AGAAGCCCTGGCTCACAAACTCCATCCAGGTGCTGGATGGGGTTGAGGTCAGGGCTCTGAGCAGGCCAGTCAGGTTCTGCCACCTCAAACACATCCAGCCGTGTCTTAATGGACCTCGCTTTGTGCCCACAGTCATGCTGGAATAGAAAAGGTTCTTCCCCAAACTGTGTCCACAAAGTTGAAAGCAAGGCGTTGTCCAAAACAGGTGTGTCCTAATACTTTTGTCCATACAGTGTATATTCTCCCATACTAGATTTATGTTCACTAAATGTATCTGTCACCCTCCAAATTCTGCAGTGCAGATGCTGGAAAACAGTAGGTAGGAGGTTAAACCTGAGACAGGATGTAGTGATTTTACTACAAAACGCAGCAAACAGTATGCAAAGGCCAAGTGTTGAATTATTCTTCTTCTCAACCCCAGAGGACTAGTGTTCTAATAAATACTCTAATTTTGAACCACCTGAACAAATAAACCAATTTAAAGAATAACTTTATTTATACATCTTAATATTTCTTCCATGTAATAGGTGCTTTGCAGGCTTCCCAGACAAGTGGCCTCAAAATTCCATTTACAGTTTATTTATGATATTTTGTTCATGTTGTTAAAGTAATAAATTATAAGTGAATCTGTGCCTTTTTAGAACTGACATTCTTCAATGCTTATTGACAATACAGCAATACAGAAATTGATTTATGTCTCTGTCCTTTACTGAATCCTACTGAATCCTATCTTGACATTGTGGTGCTGTGTTTGGTATACAGCCCTGTGTGTGTTGGGTAACAGATGGAGTAAGAAGCTGGGCTGGAAAATTCTGACCTGCCCCTCTCTCTCTCTCTCTCTGTCTCTCTCTCCCTCTCTCTCTCTCCCTCTTTCTCTCCCTCTTTCTCTCCCTCTATGTATCCAATTAGCTGATGTGTCTTATAAGCAGAGGTGAGTAGTAACTAAGGCAGCAAATAATAATAATAATCTTGTTACTGTATTGACTGTCTCTCTAAATTTCACTTCTTCTCAAGTTTATTCTATTTGGGGTTACTCCCCTTTTTGTTTCAATTTTTTCTGTTACTTCTCTCACACTAGAACTGCTTCTGTAATGAGCTCCATGTTTAAGTAATTTTTGGAGTGGTTACTTTAGTGCTTCTACTGGAAAGGTACTTTGACTTGAGTTTGACTTGTTATTGAAAGAGTAACTTCAGCATGGGTTTAAACTACTGTAGCTACTTCTGCATAGAAATGGCTCTTGGTCTTATTCACCCCAAAGCAAACAAACACTCACATGCATGTACAGGAAGAAGTGGTGTTAAGTTTGCTGTAGGGTGTTTGTGTGTATTTTGTACACATACATTCATATGCATGTGCACAAAATACATGCAAACACCCCACTCCAAAATTAACACCACTTCTTCCTCCTCTGTCACAGCCCAACAACTACAGCCTCCTCAAGAAGTAACAGCACAGGACAGTGGAGCCCCCTGCTGCAGCAAGAGATATTACATCCTACCGTATTCTAACCTGCAGTAACTTGTATATTACAAGGGACTGAATACTCCAAACCCAGTCTTCAAAATGTAAACCAAAGCGCTCTATGTAGCAGCCCAAAACCAACAGATCTGTACATCTCCTGCCTTGCCATTTATTCCATGTTGTTGTAACTGACCAATGCCAAATCACCAACGCATGTCAACCCCACTGCACTAGAATTGAAGCTGGGAGGGAATCATCTTGTAGATGTGGATCCATTACTCATCTGTAGAAGCTGAAAAAAATCGGGCAGTAAAGTTTTGTAAAGGGGCATTTGGCTGACGCTCTTAGGCCCCCTGGAGCAACTGAGGGTTAAGTGTCTTGCTCAAGGACACAGTGGTAGAAAGTGGGGATTTGAACCTGAGCCTATGTGGTCATTGGGTTCACAGGCAAGTGTTTTACCCAGTAGGCCACTACCTTTTAATATCTAGAATACTCTAGACTACCAGGTCCTGACTACTTTTGTTAATGTCTGTTCATGCTTACCAGGCAAAGAACACCAGCACCTGTGCTTATATGCTAAGGCACTTTTATGCTATATCTGAACAAGAGAAGACTCTACATATCTCTAGCAGTATGTCACTGGATTTCTTAAATTGCAGCAACCAGAATAAATCTGTAGCTTACTCTCTGGTTCAAAATACTACTCAAATTGAGTTCAAATTGAGCTTTAGGAAATGATTACTGATCATTTTGATATACAGCTTTATTGTGATAAGGCCATATTGCCCAGCTTCATGTATATCTCAGCTCAGGGTATACGTCCCAGTTTCTGAGATTCTCTTCCAACTAGGGCAGCTCAGGCCATGTAACATGCATTTTAATGTAGTTAAACAGGTTTAGAGACAACATGAATTTGGTCACTTTTATGTATTACCACAACGTCATCTGCATTTTATTGTGTTTTTCAATTTCTGAGTTGTGCATATAGGCCTCTGAAGGTCCTGACAACATGTGATACCTATAGTATTTTAACCACTCTCTTGGTAAGCTTGTTTGGTTCAATGAATATAAAACTGTGACAAATTAATAATTTACCAGAATTATTTAGCACATGTAGTCAGGATCTGGTAGTCATGAGCCTTCAATATATTTAAAGGTTGGCCACTGTCTCTGAACCAGCTATATAGGGCTTTAAAAGCTATGTTTGTCATAACCATGAGCCTTCCTAGGCACAATACACCGGTGTGCAGTGCCTAGAACACTACCACACACACACACACACACACACACACACACACACACACACACACACACACACTGTGCTTAAGTGATCAGTGAGAAAGGAGCCAAGGAGCCAAAAGTCCTTAAAGAACAGCCAGCTGCTCAGTGGAAGAAGAGGGGGCGGAAAGTGCTATAGCAGATAGAGCGGGGGAAATGGAGTAGCTTAGCTGGAGTTTTTACATTCCGTTCCTTTCCCTCTCTCTCCCCCTGTCCCTCTCCCTCCCTCTCTTTCCCCCTGTCCCTCTCTCTCTCTCACTTGCTCCGTCTCCCCATCCCTCTCCCTACCTCTCCTTCTCTGTGTCTCTCGCTTTCTCTCCCCTGTCTCTCTCTCCTTTCCTCTGCAAAACACAACCACAAAAACAGGCCTATCATCTCCTCGCCTTTGTTCACAGAGGTCATTATACTCGCTAATGATAAACTGCCTGACCGCACACACACAGGAACACACACACACACACACACACATACACATATAAACACACACACAAAGCTCTCAACTCTGCAGGGTGGCATCCCTGCAATGTCTGCAGAATAGCAAACAGCAGCCTAATTATCAGTGACACAGTGACATCTCTGACTCAGCCACCTTCACAGTCTGTCACTAACAACCCAGTGTGAGAGAGACAGGGACAAACTACCCACCCACACACACATGAACATACGCACAAACAATTCCCTTACTGCTATAAAGACAGCAGGTACACTCCTGTTAAGCACTGGTCCGAGCAGCTCTGAGGTCCAGGCTGATAAGACCGTGGCAAATTAATTGACGGTTGCCAGGGGGAACACAGTGACCAGAGAGAAATCCTGCTGCTGTGGGTCCTGCTAGCATTCTGCAGCTACTGCAAGTACATGGCCAACTGAGCTACAAGGTATTAGTGCTCCTCAATCTTGCTCTCACTGAGATACACTGATGCACACCTGCTCTCTCAATGACGCATGACAGCACAGGCCCTGATAACCACTTACCCTCCTCCTGACCATAACCTTCCAGCTGCTGCAGCAAGAGTGCAGCTTAACACTGTACAGTGCTCTGTACCTCTGTCTTCCCTTCTGGTGATGTATCTTGAGGGTGGGAAACACTGCTAAAATCTGCAGCTGCTTTGGTTTTTTTTTAGGGGCGGGTAGTTTTTTTTTCTGTGAGCTGGTCAGTGCAGAAAGAAGGCAGATGGTACACGTTACTGCTAGGGAGGCAAATATCATTTACTCAACTATATATTAAAATATATTTATGTGGATCTATATTTGGATCCATATTTATGTGGATCTATTGCTGGTCTGCAGATTTTTTTAAGCAATCCAGGCTCAGCAACTGGGCTCAACTCTAAAATATCCTTTAAGAAGCTTACAGTCAAATTTAAGTGAAAGAAGGTAAAGCTTGTTTTCGGGTTGATGTGGGAGACAACACAGGCTGATTAACAGGCTGAAAGCTGTTAATATACTGATTTTGCATTTAAGGTATTTTGAGTACAATTATTATCCAGTTATCTTCTGGTCTTCATACTTTCACGGCACATAAAAGTGTAATATTAACGAAACCTTTAATGCCAGTGGTATGATTCTATGGGCCCAAATGTAAAAAATGGCTCTCATATGGAAATAACCCCAGTGAAAAACAAAACAAAGAGAAAAAAGTTATTTGCTCATTCTTTTGCTGTTTGTCTCTGGCCCAAGTTGGGCTTATTAGTGTAAAACTGAATAAATATTAACCTAAGGGGTACAATGCTGGCCAGCATTGACCTTGTGTTATTGCCCTGTATGTACTACCGGTATATATGTCATCACTGAAAGTATTTTTATTACTTAAATGATATGTCACGGTGAAAATGACATATTTTAAAAGAAGGTGAGATATCTTCCTAATGTCACTGTTGGTGTATGTGTACATGAGAACGTATCTCTCATTTAAAATTGTTTCTTGCTGTTCAGTAGTGATTCTGTGGACGAACCACAACAGACAGGCATGTGTTAAAAGATCTGATACTGCTCATTTAACTGAGTAATAGCCATACATAAAAAGGCCCACTGAGGCGAGCTGGAGATTAATTCTTCATCCTTTTTTAATTTTCCAGGACCGTTTGATGGATGAAGTGAGTTGCAGGCAATGAGGGCGTGCTCACCTTGAAGCTGATGTCCCCTTTCTTACAGCACAGGCAGGCCAGCATGAGGAAGACGAACGTGAAGAGGCCAGAGAAGGACACAGCCACCACAGCCAGGGAAGATGGCCATGACAGCTCGCTCAGGGGGGCGCCACCTACAGAACCCAAGCAGACATACACCCTGTCATTACTTAAAATGTAAGGATTGATTAGTTTACTGATGGGGTGCGAAGCAAATGGAACTGATTATAACTTGATTATTATATTATTCAACAGCATTCAAGCTAATCTTTGGCCTGTATATATACAGTCTCCCTGGAGCTACTTGGGGTAAAGGGTCTTGCTCAGGACGACAGTGGTGGTACACTGAAGATAGGATTCAGACCCATGACCTCTTGGTCCAGAAGCAGGTATCCTACCCACTAGGCAACCATCACCCCATCTATACACACTATTTTCAGGGTTTGGGTGAGGCCCCTTACTTCCAGTGAAGGGAAATCTTGCTTCAGCGTAACAAGACATTTTTGGACAACCTTGTTGACACAGTTTGGGGAAGAACCTTTCTATTCCAGCCTGACTGTGTCCCAGTGCACAAAGCAAGGTCCACAAAGACATGGTTAAATGAGTTCAGTGTGGAAGAAATTAAATGGCTCACACAGAGCCCTGACCCCAACCCCATCCAGCACCTTTGGGATGAACTGGAACAGAGATTGCCTTTTCGTCCAACATCAGTGCCTGACCTCATAAATACTCTACAGTATGAATGTGCACAAATTTCCCACAGAAACACTAAAGCATTTTGTGGAAAGCCAGCGAAGAAGAGTGGAAACTGTACATGGTGAACACACGTACATTAAACTGCAAAAGCAGGCCATTCTGAATCCATTGGTTTCGTGTTAATTAAAATGAAGGGATTAGACTGAACTATCCAGTCGTAATCATTTACATGTATTGCTCTTAAAGGCATAGTTTTAAATAGTAAAATGTTGTGGAAAAAATACATAGACTAACATCAGGTGAACAAATAAATTAGAAGAGAAATGCAAGATAATATTTCTTATTTGTATCAAACTAATCTGAATTTTGGCAAAAGTTGAGATATCACAATACAACAAATCATTTTCTAAAGATCTGTAAACAAACTGAATGATTATGAATGTACATCCTAGGCTTGTTTACCCTTTCAAAAATGACACTTGCAGCATCTTTAAAGGAACGAGGAAAGATAAGAGGTAGAAGGAGATGACTGATTCAAAGGAACAGCATAAAAGAAATGTGACATAAAACAAATTTTCTTTTTTTTCCTTCCAGGGAAAAGCAAAGGGGTGGGGGCGGTGGGCTTTGCTGTGGCCCATTTAAAGCCTATTCATTTCCCTAGCCTGAATAAGCCAGTTTATCTAAATGTTTCATAACACACTCTGTAACTGTGTGCGCCTTCCAGTGGTTGATTTAATTTGGTGAGAGCTGTGAGTGAGCAGTAGATCACTTTGCCTTCCATGAAAGAACATAATGAAAATGGTCTTAATGGAGTCTAAATCTGCTTTCCTTGTTTCAGCTATGCTCTGAAACCCAAGCTGTACCATGAGATTTTCACTAGAAGAAAAAAAAAAAGATCTATATAAAATTCAGTGAGATGAAGTGAAAATATATTTCTTATTCCTACAGTCAATTTAGTTCAGAGTAATCCAAACTAATGAGGAAAGTGTCAGTTTCAGACTAATAATTCCTTTAAAAGAAAAACAGCATAACATACTGTTATCTTTAAAAATGGACAAATATACTGGAAAAATCAGGCTTCGGGATCACTGTAACCTGTTATTACTTTGCAACTTAAACCTGTCTATTATACTGTACTGTAGTGCATTATACAAAGAACGAGACCCTGATTACACTTCACATGTCCCATAAATGGATGCTGTATATTTGCGTTAGTGATGGGAACATGCCCGGCTGTAGCAGTCCTAATTGTGAGACAGTGAAAGTGAACACAGCACAGCACAGCGCAAAGTGTGAACCAGTGTTGTGCCAGTTCACACTGAAAAAAACACAGTTCATTCAAATAAAAATGAACTAGTTCACATTCAGTCACGTCTCGCAAGAGTGAACGTCACTCACGGTTACGTTCATAATTTGTAAACCGATGCGTTCAGTTCAGCGTTCACGAAAAATACGAACGTGTTCAATGAACGCCGTAGATTGAACGCGTTCATGCACAACACTGGTGTGAACAATGTGAAATTTGTCTTCTGCATTTAATCTATTCACCCGAGTGAAACAGTGGGTGGCCGACAATGGCACCCTTTGCTTGACGGTATCTCCGTGGTGCCACTGGCAGCCCTGGGATTCGGACCCATACCTTCCGACCACAGAGGCAACTCCTCAGAGGGTTAACCACGAGGGCAACAGCTGCCCCAAATAAGAAACACTGTCATCCTTGGCCAGTGGTGGCATGTTTGGATCTGTGTGTGTAAATGTATGCATTCACAGCCTGGCCAGATTAACTGAATAAAAAGTATAGGTTCCAACCTAAGGCACTGTGATTGCAGGGAGCATCACATCAACACGTTACAAACCACTTTGACTCTTTAACATACATCCATGTCATTTCGTGAGACAGAAGTGTAGGCGTGGAATAGGAGTGATAAGTTAGTTCAGTATTAGGCGCTCTTTTTCAGAGCTGACAACCATTGCGCTTAATCCCAGTAGCAGCAGGACTGAACTTCCCTCCTAATTGGTGTAAGTTTTAAAGTTTAGAGGACAGTTATGAATATCTGAACCATCACTTTAGTGATGTGTTTTGGTTGACTGCGTACTAACAGATGTTGACAGGAGCGAAGGGGGCTCCAGCCAAGAACAGACAAAGCCTTTTCACACACTGTCGGAGGGTCCGAGATAGAAGCCGCGGGGCCAGATGTCACAGTCTGGAGCGTTTGGATTTAATCTGATTTTCACTCTAAATCTCCAGCTGGCAAGTGTACGAGGGCAGTGTGAAAGTACACTCCCATTTCGCCTCACACACACGAAAACAGACACTTACAATCACATGCTGTGCACACACTCTTGCTCAGTTGTGGTACGCTTGCAAGCATGCAAGAGGTCACGCTTCCTCAGAACACACACACACACACACACACACACACACACACACACACACACACACACACACACACACACACACACACACACACACTTGAACAGTAACTTTGCATCAGGAAGTGTATGCGCTCGAGCATTCGGTTCAGTGTGGGCCTGGCACAAGGGGCATACGCTTAATTCTGTTTACACTGAGCTGGTGTCACACACCCACACACATTTGTCATTATACAATGTCAGGACATGTGGTCATACATACAGTACTGTGGAAAAGTCTCAGCCTGTCACGAAACTATTTGTCTCAGGAGCAAATGTGTGCTGGCCGGTAACAACACAATATACTTTAGAATAAACACATATGGACATAAATACAGCAAATAGTAAAAAGAATGCCTTGCTTTCAGTAAAGTTATTGATAGAATAATAGACATAAGTACACAAATTTGGTTCCCGACCCCTCAGTGAGTTCCAGAACTGTTAGATTCCATCACAAACATCCTATTTAATTTCACGAAGCACCAAAAGCTGAACTAGTAACTGGATGGCAACTGTGCACCAGGGCCTTCTTTAATCACAATGTACTGTTTACTTGTATTATTTGTATAGCATTAGAAACAAATGATTGTAATTATTAGGTTTTAAACATAACTCTTACATAAAACGATGACAAATATGCTGCCTGGTGCATTAGACATTGTTTTACAATAGTTTTGAAAAGCTTTATATATATGCTTACCGTACATACATGTAGAGACTCATAATTGCAGTGCACTAAGGTAAAATAGGACTTAAAGAACACTTGAGTTTTCAGGCTTACCTTTACTTTATCATTGTCAACATTTCATATACAACTTTAGAATACTAGCTCACTGCTCAAAGGTTCACTGGTCATTTACATAGTAAATAAAATGGCTATTTTTGCATTGTAGATATCAAAACCCCTCGAGTTGGTTAGTTTATATCATTTCACATCAAAACTTTGAAAGACTGTTTACACCTCAATGATTAAATTGCTTTTTGTGAAAACAAATAGCAAATTAAAGGTAATTTTGTTCATCCTGACATTGTTGGTTCCTTGTTTGTCTCTAGTTTTCCTTTCAAAATGAGGACATCTGAAAACACACACACACGCACACACACACATGCACACAGATGCCACTGGGTGTACTGAATAGTCTCCTGGCCAGAGTAAATGGCAGTACTGGAGACATGGCTGGTGATCCACGGTCTATCTGAAAATACACACTGTCTTACCCAACTCACACGTTTCCATGGTAACAGCCTGGTTGGCTGACCCATCATGTTTGATGGACTCTCACACTGTGTGCTATGTCTTTCCCTAACCCCCATTTTTTGCAACACAGTGCCAGATTTCTGCTGATGTATGAACAGCTGGGGCTTCTTCTGGTGCCTCTCTCTCTCTCTCACCTCATGCATCATCTATGTCACACTCCCCTCTCTATCACACACACACACACATACATGCTGTGTGTGTCCTGTACAGAGCAGAACAGTGCTGCAATGACTGATGGGGAAAGATAAGGTGGTTGACAGGCCAAGAGCCTGATCTGGGATGTACATATACAAAATGGATACAAGGTGTGTGTGTGTGTGTGTATGATGTGAGCCCTCTTTGAAATAAACATGCCAAAAAGGGTTCAGTAAAAGATTTTCTTTCAGTTTTTGAAATTATAGATAATACTTAAGCTACTAATCTACAGTATTATAAAATTCCATGGGAGTACCTCTAATAGACAGTTTTACGAGACTGCGAGTGTGTGAGCAATGTGTAGGAGGGGTGGTCGCGCCACACAGCAGCTGGAGATATGAGCTATACAGCCTACTGCATCACAGCACAGTGACTCAGAACTCTAACCTGACACACACACACACACACACACACTCATGTCTGTTTCCCCCCTCCCCAAACCACACAATGCACACTCTTCTCATCTACTGCACCACGCAGCGCTAAAGCAAGCCACCATATATATTTTATTCATCGCTTTTGCAATGCTGACATTGAAAATGGCTGCTATACACACACGAGTCGTTTAATGATACCCAGTGTTTTGTCTGGGCTATGCTTCTCTGTGGGCGCTTTGATGAATCAAGGTCTTCATTTTTTCTCTATCAAAGCTCAGTCACAATACTCTAGACCCATCTTTAACCATATCACATTATTGACTCACTAATGAATGTTGAAGATACGCAAGATTTGTGTGTGCAATATGTAACTATTCAATTCCAAGTATATTGACTACATTCAGCAGCACTAGACTTTATTAGGTTATATCTCTCTTTTAAGAGTATAATGATTTGGATACTGTTTGAAAACATGGAACTGTATCAGTAATATCGATGTTTGCTGCTTACAAGATTCTCTCATTTTTTAAAGTAGGCAGGAGAAGGTCTTATGTCCTTTTTCTAAAGAGATTATGAATTTCAGACGCATCTCCAACTTTAACCCATGGGTGGCGCTAGAGTGCTGGAAGTGCAGACATGAAACTTGGGAGGAAGAATCTGCGAACTGTCCCCAATCAGTGTGCCCAACTTTTTACAAAATCATTCTAGGGGATGCCATAGGAAGCCTAGCCAGAACAATAAGAAGAAAATGAAGAAATGGTAGAAACACAATGGGTGCCTTCACACTTTCGGTGATTTTCCCACCCCGATTACTGGCATCAAACAGATTTAACTGCTGTTGCAAAACAATGGTTGATGACAAATGTATTCTCTTTCGTTGGAGCAAAATACTTAGCTGATGCTGGTTTATGTTGCTAAATTTGATTTATTTTATCCCTACATAAATAAAGGTTAATAAAAAGAACTAAATGTCCAGGAGGATTTAGTCTCAGTTCCTACATTTATAAATGTTAGTCCTGGTGGGTTTGACCATGAAAAATAACAAATATCTGCTCCAGTCCAACATTCTAATAACAGTACACCTCTACTTTATTTTGTGAAACTAGCATTTAAAAAGTTCCAGAGGATATGTTCTAATTATATTCAAAATTCTTATAAAACCTGAAAATCTGTGCATCGTTACACCCCTTACTCTCCATTTTTTCTCACAGACAGTCATAAAATTCTTACTATCTCCTGGTATGCTTTCATTAAACCAGCGCCTTTTCTTGCTGCATAGAACCCTGCCCACCACCCGGTAGCAAGTTCGGTCTATAAATATTTGAAGAGCACACATTCTGGCTCTCCCTTTCTCACTGCAAAATGAAAATAAAGAGCATAAGCCTGGCTCAGATCGCCTTTAAGAAGGAAGCTGCCTAAACGCAGACCGGGTGATTTATAGCAGCGCTGCTTGTGGAAATTACGCTGCTTTACTGCAGTTCAAAGGGTTGCAATTACTGCCAGACAGTAGGGATGTCCCCATCCGATCTGAAAGGTCAGTATCAGGACTGATCTAGTCATATTTTAATGGATTGGAATCAGCTGCATAAAGCCCAAACCAATTCCCATCCGTTTTCATACGTTAAGCAGCAGTTCCAGTGTTTTAACAAC
>JBBPCY010000028.1:10866250-10876974 GCA_037974405.1 Brachyalestes nurse | reverse complement strand
ACCAGTAAACACACACTCTTGCTTATATTTTCATGTATGTGTAAGGCAGCAGATGTGTTACGCCAGTAGGTGGCACTATTGCACCACACTATGACCCAGGTTTATGATTTACTGGCGTTTTTTGGTCCCTGTGTGATTCCATAGGATTCCATCTATCACGTCTTCTCCGTCGTACTGCGTATTCTCTGTACGACATAATGTACTGAACCGTGACCCATGTACCCAGGACCCATGGACCCATGACCCAGGTTCGGTAGGAATACATGTACCGTTACAGCCCTAGCTCTCATATAATCAGGCTAAGCTACGAGGCTGCAGAGACCCTGGCATTGGACAGTTAACGTCATGTGACATTCATAAGTGGTAGTAGTCATCTCTCTGTAAGTACATTTGCTAAAGCTTTTGGACATATCATCAATGACATATCAATGCTGCAACAGTTTTTACTCCCAGTAATTTGTAGATGGTCCCTAACACTGAAGCAGATTCAGGAGCAACTACAGAGTTGGATCTTCTGTGCTGCTTAAGTATGTTTGATAAATATGATAGACTAGTCAATAACCAATAATTCAGGCATATGAATACACTAATCTGGACAAAAGTATTGGGACTCACCTGTTTTTCAGGGTTTAGGCTCCTTACTTCCAGTCAAGGACAATCTTAATGCTTTATCATACCAACACATTTTGGTCAATACCATGCTTCCAACTCAGGATGCATGATGATATTATTACTGATATATTTTGCAGTCTGAAAGAGTGTAATGTTTAGGCAGCTGCAATGCAAACACATCTCCATTTTAGTCATATTAGAGTATTTGTAATTTTATAAATGCAAATACTATTTTACTCTGCACTGCCAATGCAGGTATGAATATTTTTTTTTTCCATTTATCATCAGCAGATATTTACAGGAAAAACATCAGATATCAGCATTAGCCCCGAATTCTGACAGTGCATCTGTACTTTTAATGTCCAAAGTACAACTGACAGCACAAGCAACCCAAGCTAGCATGTAAGACGCTATTATTAACTAACATTTCAGGATTCTTCTAAAGTTACAGAAATGTAAAGCTAAGAAGCTAACTTTTATTTATTTATTTATTTTGAATGTAATTATTTTTTTATTTTTTACTGCATTTTGTTTTGTCTGCACACGTGACTCACCTCTACATGCCTTATGAGTTCTTTTTCAGGACCTTTTCAGCCATGCTCACATAACCACACTAATTTAGCTAAATACAGGCTTGTAGGATTGGTTCACAAGCCGTAGCATTGGTTTAGAAATTTCCCACTTGGTTTGTCCTAAAGTCTATGCCCTCGCCAGTATTTAGCCTAAAATTTGTTTTTCCTCTATGTTTTTATAAGTGTCTGCGGAGACACCCGGTTCATTTTAGAAATATTATGATATTATATGATGATGAATCAGGCCACTTTATTGATGAGTATAAAAAGCACATTAAGCCATTAAGCAAAAACTGTCTTGGAATCATCAACTCATTGTTTCATCTGTAACTGCCTCTGAATAATCTGTTACCTCCAAATGATCTTAAATTGCTTTATCATGGCTCATTACATTTCAAATTCACAGAACGTAAAACATTTTGAGTACTGTTCTGCTTTTCACAGCCTTTCTTTTCTAATCCTGCACACAGCAGGCTGCCTTATTCTTTAATTTACTCTATTAACTGTTCCTCCAACACACATAACGCCAAACAATTCATGCAGGATGTGGCCCACTCGAATGGCATTGCGCAGGAAATCAGGTCCACAAATTACTTGAGTTCTGGCACCAGGATGTGATAAGGTACAAACACACGTGTCTGTACACGCACACACACACACACATACACACACACACACACACACACACATACACACACACACACACATACACACACAAATACACACTCAGGGGCGCTCTCCTCTTCCTTAAACAGCCAGGGAGAGAAACGCTGCCTCAGTGGAAAAGTGCTCTGCTCTTCCTTTGTTTGTTCCCCTAGAGAGGAACTGATGCTGACAGCAGCCTTCTGTCAACCACAGAGAGAGAGAGATAGAGAGACAATAGGAGAGAGAGAGAGAGTGGGGAAGGAAGAGAACCACATACAGCAAAGCAGATATGATGACAGACTGACGATGTTCCGCCGTGGAGAGCACGAGAGAGAGCACAAGAGCCAGCAGCCAGCGGAAATCCAGAAAACATAGGGTAGAAAAGTGGGATTCACTCGGCTTTGGGATGATATTATGTCTGCAGTGTCAACAGTCTTGACCAATAATGTTATTTTTGCTTCATTATTTTCGCTGATCTCCTTTGACCTTATTAGTTTGATATAAAAATCATATCTTCAATCAAGATGTAATCACAAACACCTCCCCATCTTCAAAACACCTTGTTGATAACCAAATGTAATATGTTATGTTATGATACTGTATGATAAATCAGGCCACTAAAAAGCACAATATCCTTGTTTCATTTGTAATTTTCTCTGAATAATCTGTTTCCTCCAAAAGATCTTAAATTGCTGTATAATGGATCATTGCATTTGAATGTCTGATCTGTTTTGAACTTATTAGTTTGTGGTCATATTATGAATGTTTTATCATATAAAAAAATCCTGGTTTCATATCATCTTCCTTTAAAGTGTAATGACTTCAAAACACCTCCCCACCTCCAAAACACCTTGTTGATAATATAATAATAATACATCCCCCACCAATCCTTCATATCAGCAAGGAGAAATGCTCAGTCAGCTCAAAGGCTCTCCCTGATATTGTGTCTTTCTTAAACACCCCACTGGTATAGAACAGATAAAGATTGTAAAGTTTTCACACTTACAAATCTTTTTAAACATGTATTTAGAGCAGAAGTTGTTTTTCTATGACCATCATTTAAACAGACATTGAGTGGAGCTCTTTCATGGCTGCACAATATAGCATTATTTCAATATTGGCCAGTACAATATGCACATTAGCCTTCTAACTAATCTCAATATTGCTTACTATATACATTATAATATACACCAATGACAAAGATTTGATGTGTATCTTCTGTTTTGATAAATCCAGGTATTCTGATGAGTCAAAAAATATAATACAGACCAGAATTTAAGTGACATTTTTGATTCTTGCTGCTGAAGGAATAATCACACTATTCGCAGTTTTTGTTTGATGTAAAAAGTTAACCGGCTGCCGTTTGAATATGGTGAAGAACCACTGTGTGAGGGAACAAAAGACTGAAAAATGATTTTCTGGTTGGCTTTTATTACTGGCTGATAAGGAGATCAGGCAGATTTATCAATGCTGCTGAAAACATTCCCCCAATACTGATATGCAAGGGTATGTCAGATGCTTTGTCGATTTTCTAAATGATAAAAGTTAAAACATGGAACTAACTGAACCATGAAACTTTTATGCAACTTTTACTCCACAGTTTTTTATTTTACATGAATAGATTTCTATACAAATTCTATAGGGGTTAGCATATATATTTTATTGAATTTGATATGCGTTGAATTAAGCAAATAAACAGGTTTGTGCAGTATATTGTGCAGAAATGTGTTCTCTGTAGAAAAGTCTAATTTTCACTACAAAAAATATAATAACTGTCATGTCCCTGGCCAGAGGCCGCTCATTTTGTTTTGTTTAAGGGAACTCTTACGTTGACGTGTCACAGCCAGCCGGTGTTTTAGTTTACGTGACTGAGTGTTTTGATTTGCTCTTGGTTTAGTTCAAAAGTGCCTTTTGTTTCGTGTACCCATGTCGGTCCACCGGCATTCTCCCATCTTCAGTTGCCGTATTTCATGTTTCTGGTTTGTGTAGGCCCTTGTGTCTTTTTGGTTTCTCTCTTGTAAATAAAGTAGTTAAAATGGAATCCCGCATCTCCGCCGCCTTCCTTTAGTTCTTGCTGACAATAACATTCTTTGCATTATTTTTAGAACTTTGTAAGTTTCTGCTATTGACTGCTATTTAGAAATGCCATATTGTCATATGTCATATCTGAGCAGATAATTATCATTACCAGCCAGGAAGGCACAATTTAACAAAAACTACTGTCCATGTAAATACTGACCATGTAAAATGACATCAGCTGACATTTTCAGTCATTATCAGTTACTGCATCTCCGTATCACAAAATTATTACTGGTCAGGTCCTAATAAAGAGTGGAGGAGAGAAAGGTTTTGTTCTTTCTTGCTTGTTCAGCACAGATGGCAACTTGCACATAATGACTGTAATCAACAGGTTGTCAGGTCCACTGGGACGGGAGCAGTCATTACTGCCTAATCTCCTGAGCTTTATTTCTGGAGCCACCATGCTCCCACACAGAGGAGAACGAAAGCTCCCCCGGTGCTAGAGAACTGCATCGGAGGAGATAAAAACACACACACAATTGGATTTCGTGGTCTCCGTGGCTGCAGTGGGTTCGCCCACAGATGATGCTGACAGCCCACTCGGAGCTGGTTCTCACTCAGTTGACTATTAACAGGGTGTATTTTTACCACACCAGTGTATTTATGGTTCGAGTGTAAGCTGCAATATGACTCGCGGCAATATGCGTTTCTCACCCACCGCGTGTGTTTGTGTGATTCTGTGAAGTCTCACGCTCAGGAAGGAGACAGACTGATGTGTTTACGTAACTGTTCCTTCCCTGGGAACAACATGTGTGTCATAGATAAGGGAGCAATATCCATACAAATATACATAAATGTTACACAGGCGCACATGCCTCGAACTGCTGACCTAATATTGATTCTATTTCTCTGCGGGCAGTTCCAGTAGCAAAACGTCCTAAGGGCCTGTATTAAGACCCCAACTTAAGTTCCCTGGCCTCCAAAATACCTACCATACATATTAAGGCCTTTGCACATGTAATAAAAGCATATGGAGTAATTTTTGAAACGATGAACAAGCTTGCACTACTTCTTAGACCACATCAATCAGATCCCTCCCTCTTGCAATCAGATCTGCGGAGTCCCTCGCTGTCTTCAAGCGTCGTATGAAGACCCACCTCTTCAGGGAGCACCTTGGTGACTAACCAGGCCTCTCGTTTAGCTCTTATACATCTTTTTCTTTATAGTTAAAAACCTCAGGCCTCTTAACTGTTTTTCCTCACTTGTGTATTAACCTCTGACTTTTTTCTTTTGACGGTTTGTTAAGGTGTGTAACTCAGCTGGCAGTAACTTAAAAAGCAGATTAAAAGCAGATGTTGATTTTAGTTTGGATTTACAGGTATGAAGAACAGATGCCGACTACTTGAGCCCTGATGTACATCACTCCGGATAAGAGCGTCTGCTAAATGCCATAAACATAAAAGTAAACGTAACATAAATGTAATTTCCAATAAAAAATTGCATTACACAATTCAAGCATATCGATCTGAAGGACAATAAAATATGTCACATCAAACACAGATGATACACGTGTTTACTTCTTTTGGCAAGAGTTGTGCTGACATAACACATTTTATTTATGGCCCACAGACTGACACATTTGAAAAGTATACATTTTTTATTTCATGCATACTTACATGAGGACATATAATAATACCCGCTTGCTGTTTGTCTTGGAGCATGAACAATTTTAAAATAAAGAAAATCGTGCCAAGACTACAAAAAGTGAATTTCTGAACAATTTCTGAAACCCTAACTGTCTAAATGTGTTTTTATATACTACTGTCAATATTTAGCATTCTTTTTAAAAGAAAAAGTCAAAAACGCATGAAATATGATGCAGAAATATGATTTCACAGTAATTATTGTATAAGTGATACCAGCTGTTGAATAAAGCACTTTAAGGTGGAATAATAAGGGGTGAAAAGCAATCAAACCATGTCCAAGGCTAAGACTGATACAGCAACTGAAATGTTATTCCTCAATCCTGACTTGCAATAGGCTTTGAACCTGCACCGCAGAGTTTATGAACCTCACACACCTGATTAATCTCAAGACGGACTCAAATATTAAGTTATATAAAATCAGTCTTATTGATGAGTGTAAACAGCACATAAAACAAAAGTGACTCTTATCATCTGTGAGTCACTACTGTCTCATCATTGGTCTCAACTGATGACACAATATAATATAAAAACTTGGTTTTTCTTTGTTTAATGTACTTGTTTATGAAGTGTACTTTTTTTGTTAAGTAACAGGGCACATATAGTCACTGATGAACCATTACGTACTAAGACCATTTTTGAGATTTACAAAACTAGGATTCTTCAAATCAAACCAACACGTTACTAATGGGGCAATGGTGCAATACTGTCACTCTTTATACACAGTGCAGTAACAGCATAACCTGTGGACCTTCTGTTAAAACAGAATAAACTATATTTACACTATAAACATTCAACATCGACTAATAAAAGTTGTCTGGTGTTCATATAGCACAATGTTTACAATGTTTAAATGTTTACAAGTTTACAAACTGGGTAGATTCTGTAAATATTTATTTATAACATGCTGCACCGTTTGGGATGTTAATAGGCTTGGCTGGCAGTAAGCTGGCTACATTACTGTTGTTTTTTTACAAATATACTTTAAAACTGCAGTGGCGTGCCAGCAGCAAAGATATTTAAAATAAAATCCATGTCTGTAAATGTAATGAGGTATCAAGAAAGACTTAAGCTAGCTAGATCTAGAAAGTAAACGTAGCCACATACCTTGGCTATGGAAGGGTTTGCTGTGTTTAATCCTACAACATTCCTTTTGTCTTTAGTTTAGGAAACTGGTCAAATTTGGTAGTTTCGGTATGCAATATTCCTAATAATTTCATAAATCCTCTGCATTAGCAAAAAGGGCTTAAACAGAGACACACTAACAATGAGATGATATGATGGGGTGGCTATTAATGTATAAAAACAGCACTGACCGAATAAAAAGCATAAAAGTCTATTTGGTAAATGTAATGTAGGATTAAAAAATTAAAAATTTATGTACAAAACTGACAAAATCTTGTTGAGGGGGTTGGGTGCCCTTTTGACTCATCACCCCACCCCACCCCACCCCCACAAACTGTAACAGATTGTGTTTAATGAAAAACAAAAGAGAGAGAGAGAACAGAGAAAACCAAAGAGTATGTGAAAATGGAAGCAGAGTTATTGCACACGTGAGATGTTTAGTAAGGGCCCTTCTCTCCTGCTGTGCAGCCAGACTAAGGCTACATTAGCATACACATGGGATAGAATAGGAATGCTTCTGTCTTCCAGACCCTGGGCAAAAGCACTCTGGTCCAGTCTTTATTACCCTGGGGGGAAACCCTTACGTAACACAAGAAACAGGCCAATTAATAAGAGTAAAGAGAGATTGTGAAATGAGATGGCATTATGGCATTTAACCATGGTGGTCGGAAATGAGTCTGGAACAGTCACGGCTGCTCGCCGAGGCACGTTTAATCAGGACAGTAGTTCAGCTGTTAAGCAACGGCAGCATGGTGTCTTAAGAGGGGCAGCTAAGGCAATCTCACTACTGCCAACACTCTGCCATGGCACAGGCCCTGAAGGACAAGAGAGTTATTGGCAGACTATTTACTCCACATGAAATTGAGCAAGACAACTCCTCTACTTGGAATTAAACACTGTTCTCTGTTAATACTGCTGCCATTATTACTAATAACTTTTAATGTAGTACCTTTCCTACATAAAATGCAGCTCACCATACCCAGTATTCAAAACTGCAAAGCACATATGCAAACTACATAAAACAAAAAGCAGCATTCAATTAAATGTTCTTTTCATTTAATTGAATGCTTTTTTTTCCTTTGAGGCCCTCCTTTGTATGGTTGGTCATGATCCGATTCAATTCTCGATCCGATCCGATTCGATATTGATTTATTTACAGATTTCTTTGTGTTAATACTAGTTTGGCTTGGTTATAAATTGCCTTGAGTGGAGGATATCCCTATGTTGATGGACTGTATTGCAATATAACCTTAACTTTGCCAATTTGGTGTCGGTTTCGCCAGCCTCATGTTTTTATAGTGTAGCACCTATGGTCCAGACCAGTAGCAATAACAGGGTGCTAGCAACATCTCTAGGTCCTAGGAGTAGCTTGGACTGAGTAATTCACAACAGGAACTATTTTAGAGCTGAACAGATGACAGTTTTATTGTATTTTACTGTCCATATAAAACAAAAAACACAATGCAAAAGTAAATTCCCAAAATATAAACAAAATAACAAATGGAGCTCCTTAGGAATAAAATAAATACCAAAAAGTTTCCAGTTTTAGGTTACAACTTTTTTTTGGTATGAGTTTACAGTTACTCTGCAGTTCTAATCTCAGTTTCAATCCATGTAAAATGAATAATCTGTGTTTTCTCTACTCCATTGAATTTGGGGTAAGTATGGATCTTATCTGGTCATCTGGTGTCAGAGGGACGAAGAGATCCACCCGCCAGATGTCTCTGAGGACTGATTCCACGGTTGGCCACACCGCTTCCACGAACATCCCCAGGCTCACCATCACAAAGTTTTCTATCCAATAATCCTGATTTCTATCCAATAGTGCTGACTGTAACATGAGCACTCTAAATTCATTTCTTCATTTAGACAAGTGTATCAAACATAACCAAGTAAATTGAACTTGACTGCAATGGGGGTTAATCACCAATACCAACACAGCAATTGGTATTTTAACATTACTAATCAGTTTAAATGAGTACTATTGCCCCATTTTCTTAACCTGTAACTGCTCTCATTTGCAATGTTTTAATATATCACATTAACAATACATTTAAACAACATTAGGAAAACAAAATCCATTTTTAACATTACTATTTTAAAAGTGAACAATTTAACTCCAGGTAGCAAAATGGTTAATTACAGTGCAATCATTTTACTGTCGATAAAAATGTGATTCCAAATCCATTAGCTTGCCACACTATTGCAGTTCCGCTAACCTCCGCTAGCGGTTAGCTTAGCGATTCTGTTGTAATTATTAATATTATCAAGCAGTACACACCCAGAGAACAGGGAGATCACTAAACACCCATTGAAACTCATGATTGGTTATTGTTTTTTCCTTTAATGAAACTATATGAATTTCTGTGCATCTGTGCTGTAATCTCTACACTGGCAATTGACACTGACACTATTAATGGCGAATTTATGACTTTTGGTGGATTTAAAACCGGTACTGTTCAGCTGAGCTGCAGCTTGTAAATCAGGGAGCTCTCCAGTGAAAATCTCGGCTGTCCGAGTCTTCCTTATAAGGACATTAAGGTACTTATATACCCCTTGTGGCGACAGTATGCTACTACACCCTTGCTACTCACACAGCATATTAGTAGCCCTATTTTTATAGGGGTTACACCAATAATTAAAAAAAGAAAATTGTTGAATGAGAAGATCCAAACTTTTGACTGGTAGTGTACATCAATAAGACATGTGTGCCCCTGACCTGCTCCTGGTTTTTTCTTGAGCCACTTTTGGAAGGTACAAAGAACACCCCTCAAGACCTACCATTTAGAGGTGCTCTTGTTTACTCAGCACAGCTTGGCCCTTGTCAACGTACTTACCCATTTCCTCAGCACATTGCTCAGCACAGATTGGCCCTTGTCAACGTACTTACGCATTTCCCCTGCTAAAATAATTAGTGATATTCACATTATCAATCAGTGATTTTAATATTATGGCTTACTGTACATAAAACACACAAAAATTAGTTTCGTTTATTTTTGGCTTAACTCTGCCCCCTAGTGTAGGACTTAATACAGTGGCTGCTTTCCAGCAAGTTTACATACCCTGGCAGGTTTTGTAAAACTGTGTTCCATTTTGTAAAGAAAACATGAGAAAACACCTCTCTTTTATTTTTAATGGGATTCAAATTAAACCATGAGATATCTCAAAATAACACAATCATTAAAGAAAACGTGATTAAGAAAATACTGAGATTGTCACTGTTCAAAAGTTGGCATACCCTCTGTTCTCAATACTGTGTAGTCTTTTGTGATAGAACTGTGTGATTCATGACTCACCTGGTTGAATCACCCGGATCCATTAAATGACTAATGAGTCATGAATCTGAGGTCTCCATTGAACCGAATCCTTTGAGTCCTAACTACACCATGTCTAAATTTTAAACTCGGTCACATAAATCCATCTTACAATCATTAAAACATCAATTACTTCTATAAAAGTTGCATAACTTACAGTTTCTTTGCACCACCACAGTTAAAAATGAGGTATATCCTACTCACCTACAATCCCACTAACTTTCTGCAAAGTTGAATCTTCCTAGTGTACTCGTGTCAGTCAGAGCCGAAAATAACACTGCAGGCGAATCTGAATCACTCAGACAGCGAGTCATGAATGAATCCGAGTCATGAGTGAATCCGTCAGAATCGCTCAGAGAACGGGTCTGGGTCCTTGGCCGAGTCACGAGTGAATCCGTCGGAATCGCTCAGTGAACGGGTTTGGGTCCTTGGTCAAGTCTTGAGTGAATCCGTCGGAATCTGGCAGACTCATGAGTGAATCCGTCAGATCCGGGTCCTTGGCTGACTGATGAGTGAATACAAGCAGGTTTATCACTCACTCGAGTGGGATAGCGCCTCCTGAAGGACAGTAATGAGTGAATCAACCGGTCAAATACCACTGAATCGCTCATATGAGTGGAAGAGGGGATTCAAATACAGCTAAATCGCTCATATGAACGGAAAGGGGGATTCAGACCAGCCGTAGCGCAAAGCACATGAGTTCCACAGACTTGTTCATTCACTCGTCACTGATT
>JBBPCY010000028.1:10851223-10866150 GCA_037974405.1 Brachyalestes nurse | reverse complement strand
CAAAATAACAAATGGAGCTCCTTAGGAATAAAATAAATACCAAAAAGTTTCCAGTTTTAGGTTACAACCTTTTTTTGGATGAGTTTACAGTTACTCTGCAGTTGCAATCTCAGTTTCAATCCATGTAAAATGGATAATCTGTGTTTTCTCTACTCCATTGAATTTGGGGTAGGTATGGATCTTATCTGGTCGTCTGGTGTCAGAGGGATGAAGAGATCCACCCGCCGGGTTGTCTCCGAGGACTGATTCCACGAGCATCCCCAGTCTCACTGGGCTAGGCTCACCATCACAAAGTTCTCCTGATTTCTATCCAATGAAAAAAAAAAACAATCTGCACAAATAGTGCAGAGTAATAAGTACACTTTGCTTTTCTACTGTAACATGAGCACTCTAACTTCATTTCTTCATTTAGACAAGTGTATCAAACATAACCAAGTAAATTGAACTTGACTGCAATGAGGGTTAATCACTATATAACACAGCAACTGGTATTTTAACATTACTAATCAGCTCAAATGAGTACTATTGCCACATTTTCTTAACCTGTAACAGTTCTCATTTGCACTGTTTTAATTCATCACATTAACATTACATTTTAACAACATTAGAAAAACAAAATCCACTTTCAACATTACTATTTTAAAAGTGAACATTTTAACTCCAGGTAGCAAAATGTTTAATTACAGTGCAATCATTTTACTGTTGATAAAAATGTGATTCCAATTCCATTCGTTTGCCACACTATTGCAGCTCCGTAACCTCCGCTAGCGGTTAGCTTAACGATTCTGTCATAATTATTAGTGAAGCAATACACACCAGTGAACAGGAAGATCGCTAAACACCCATCGAAACTCCCAATTGGTTTTTGTTTTTCTTTAATGAAAGTATATGAACTTCTATGTACATCTGTGCTGTAATTTCTACACTTTCTACAGCATATTAGTAGCCCTGTTTTATAGGGGTTACAATAGCTTTCCTTGCGCGGTCGCGAGAAGTAGTGCGTAGTCGACAGGAGAAGAACGATCCGCAAATTTTTGAATCGATATCGTATTTTTTAAACGAGAATCGATATTGATCGGTGAATCGATTTTTTGAACCCAGCCCTATTTGTATGTATTGTTTATTGGCTCCATGGTTTTATATCATAATTCATTTTTCACAACCATTTCATCCTGTACAATTAAGTAGGCTATTTTGTTACTTTAAGACTGACATACACAAATCGGTCACAACAATATAATCCTTTGCGTAGTACCATGTATGTCTCCCTTATGCCACCAAAACAGCCCTGACACATTGAGGCATGGACTACATGATACCTCTGAAGATGTGCTATGTTACCTGGCACCAAGATGTTAGCAGCAGATTGTATAAGTTATGAAGTGGAGCCCTACAGTAAAACTACAGTAATGCAGTAGCTCTTCTGTTTGACCAGATTTGCATTATAAGTCTTGGACCCCCATGACCCTAACACCAGTTCACCAGTCACCCTTCCTTGGACCGCTTTTGGTTGATACTAACCTCTTCATACTGGGAACACCCCACTAGATCTGTTGTTTTGGAGATGCCCTGACCCAGTTGTCTAGCCATCACAATGTGACCCTTGTTGTAGTCACTCAGATCCTTGGGCTTGCCCATTTTTGCTGCTTTCAACACATCACTTATAAATAAATATATCCCATCCATTGACAGGTGCCACTGTATTGAAATAATCAGTGCTATTCACTTCATAACAGTGGTTATTGAAGCTTAGTTTCGAGGACACTGTTTGCCTTATGGTTAGGGAGTTGCCCCTGCATTCAGAAGGTTGTGGGTTCGAATCCCAGGAGAGCCAGTGGCACTACTAAGGTACCCTTGAACAATGTACTGTCTCCACACACTGCTCCCAGGGTGCCATTATCGGCAGCCCACAGCTTCATTTGGGATAATGGATTAAATGTAGGGCTCAAGTAATTTAAATATATATATATATATATATATAAGATATAAAAAATTAAAAAAGACATAAAAAACAAAATGTTAAACTAAATACGTTTTACTGCTTTTTTAGACTACTATTCGGAGATGCCTGATAAACATTTTGGGTGAAGAGTTCCAAATGTTTGCTCATTGATGTTAGACACCAACAGCATTACTGTTGAGCTGTGAAATGCATGATAGAATTCCTGTCCACCAAGAGAGCCTCAGGTCACCCTGTATTTATTTCTCTTTACCTCAGCTAGACCTGTCCGTAGTGCTGAATGTCTACCCTCACAGGTGCAATACGAGTGTCACCTTCACTCTCCATGGTGCTGAAATTCTATACAGGTACTTCTGCAGCGCCACATATAAACATTCAAGCTTCATACTGAAAACCCCATGAGCGTGTCTGATGGAGTCCACTGAGAGCCACATGTGACCTGCAATTATGAGGTCAACCAAGACCACAATTAGTATTGATCTGTTTTGGAGAATGGCATGGTAACACAGCACGCTTGCATCTAAATCACCTCACCACTCCACATGGGCAAAAAAACTAATCTATAGCATTCGGTTTCAAGGACAGTTCATTTGATATAATTTGCCACAACCCCAAGAACTGACGTGCTGATGGATTAGGGTGGTAGTATACTGTTGTTTCTCCTCCAGTTGGATCAATCAGTACTCTGAGAGATGAATGTTGGTAAGCACATTTATTGAAATTCACTGGCATTACACAATGAATGCCGCTGGAGTTCAGCAGCAACAATCCACTATTAAACTTCCAGAGAAACACTCGTATTCATTTTGTTCCCATTCATTTTATTACTCTACTTAAAGCTCTACTGCACATTTTTTTGTACTTTCATCTAAAACCTTTTGTAATTTGTTCTCATTATTATGGCTCTCCATTTTTCTGTCTTATTTCTGGTCATTTTCTTGTATTAGACACTCTGTGATATAGCAGTTATTGCTAACTGAAAGCGGATTATTCAGAGAGCGATGATAAATGCTTGATATCCTATGAGGAACTGACTGAGAAGCCTGATGGGAAAAGTATCAAGAACCAGTACTAAACTGGTACCAGGTCCTGAGTGGTCAATACTGAAACTGGTATTTAGGCAATGTTAATGCATTCTAACAAAGATAGCATTTTAAATTGATGCTAGATGCTGGATTATATCAGTGGAAGGGGACAATCTTCACATCAGCATCATTTGTTTTAATTTAGCTTGTATTTCTCAAAAACGTAATAATAGAATAAATAGAATAACACATTTTTCATCTGATTTTTGCACTAAAGTATGGGTATCAATAATCAGAGTCAGTATCAATACTGGTATCAATACAATCCCAAAATCATGACTGTAAAAGGGCTCATATCAAAGAAAACTGAACTATCCAGACTTTTCTGAAATAAACTAGTTTTATGGAGCATGAAACTTTGTTAAAGCTTCAAAAAAACATTTCACATTTGGAAACTATTTGGAAGATTAGTCTCATCCACTCATGTTGCAGAAGTTCTATAATACTAAAATGATAATAACGAAGTACAGTAACAGTAAAGAATAGCCTATTTAATTGTAAATGATAACAAGAGGTTGAGGAACGGTCATGTGACACTGATCTATGGCTTTTTCTGGTGCATAAAACCACACAAATGTCATATGTGGGCCTCAGGAACAAAAGTAAAATAAATATGAATACTTGGGCTTGTTAAAGAATTTGCTTTTGAGATGTTTTAGGGAGAAAACAAATGAATCATGAGTGAGTTGTCATGAATTAATGCTTTATGGGAATATCACACAGGACCTTTATTTGTACCCACAAACATTCACAGCTGTGCAGGTGATTAATCACAAGCAGCTTTTTGTCATCAATAAAAGGCTCAACTCAAGAAAAAGGACAGTTTTAAGAACCTGAGAACACTCACCAAGGCACAAAGGAATGACCTCATGAGATGTCCTCAACCTCTCAACCTAAATGACTAATGCACGCCTGAGCTTTAGTCAGAATACCGACATTTAGAATGACTTTTTCAGTTCAGTCAGTGATTATTTTAAGCATCTAACAGGCAACCCTGTAAGAGTATGGGTACCATTTGTTTGCCATGCGTTTGATTTACTGCTGACATGGTGGCAAAGTCTACATTGTTTCCAGCCTGCCACAGTTTCAATAAGCCAGGAAGCTCTAAACAGAAGAATGTTATGTAGCAGCTCTAAACAAACATTGTTCAGAGTGAATTTTGGCAAAAAGCTGAGTTGTGCGCTTTTTTGCCTACAATCTACAAAGCTTGCCCAACCTACATACAGCTGATATGTAGGAAGGCATTTGTGAGCAGAACATGGTTAGGTCAGTTAGAAGAGGATAGTGCAAGACAATCTCTCTCCTCTCATTGTATTCTTTCTATTTGGTGTAGATCCAAGGGTAAAGCCTGTCCTCTCCATCCAATTTCTCTCTTCCCTAAAGTGACAACATGGTAAACACACACACACATTCTCGCACACACACACACACACACACACACACACACATATATATATGGTGCAATAACAAAGAAACTCCGGTCAGTCTCATCAATCTCATTATAATCCAGAAGATACTGCCATGTCCTTGTTCTTGTCCAGAATGCTAAGGATTGGTGGCAGCCATAGAAGTGATTAGCCACTCTCTCACACAAACACACGCGCACACACACACACACACAATATGCCATCTATTGCCACGGTAACATCAATTCTCAATCCCATTACTCGGCCAGTCATAGTAACAGATTGCCACTGACTCCAGTCTGTTATGGAGCATGTATATCACAGCAGCAGAGGATGTAGCCTATAGCTATTTACAGATATTAGCGAGAGAGAGAGAGAGAGAGAGAAAGAGAGAGAGAGTTTATCCATTCAATAAGCTAATGATTCAAAATAGGCTTGGACAGTAACTATTTTTCATACATTCATACCATATTGACATTTCACCACGGTATACAGTATTTGTGTTCTTCTGCAACACGGGTGGAGGTGAGGGGGTAGCACTGGACTTCTAGTTTCATGTTGTTTTGCCGACAAAGAGCCCTTAATGATAGCTATGGCTATATACTTTCAATGGGCATGTGTGCACCAGAACTGAACCATGGAGCAATGAAGGAAGATGGTCTGGACTGATGACCCATGTTTTCTTTTACCTGGTGCACAACAGTGTGCATATGCATCGCTTACCTGAGGAAAAGATGGTATAAGGATGGACAATGACACGCATACAAGTCAGCAGATGCAGTGTGCAATTTTCTGTTGAAACCTTGAGTCCTGGCACTCATGCAGATGTTACTTTTACACGTACCACCAACCTGAACATTGTTGCAACAGTACTCTTCACGGCAACAGTATTCCCTAATTTAAGCAGAACAATGTGCCCTGTATCACTGCAAACTGTTCAGGACTAGACCTTTAAATTCCTTAAATCTGATCAAGCATCTGTGAGATGTGTTGAAAAAACTACTCTGATCCACTGAGGTCTGACCTCATAAATTACCTATTTGTCTGAGTTCTCCACCTATGTGTATCCTTATTCATTATTTTGCACATTTATTCATTAATTTGCAATTTTATATAACTTTTTAATTTATGTATTTATTTATTTCTACACTCACTTCCACATTATGTATTTATGAATTTGTGTCCTATATTTATTCATTAATTTATTATACCACCAATATATTTGGTCTGTTTAACTTTTTTCTTGTGTTTGATTATCTGTACTGGCCTATTTACAAACAACCACCAGTGTGTATGAACTGTATAACCTTCAGTACAGATTTCATCCTTTTATGCCATTATATGTTTTATATTTGTATAAAAATGTGGTTTAATTTATTATTATTGTCATAGTGTTCTTTAATAATTCACTGTAGTACTTAATTAAAAATTAATTGAACGTTTTTCATGGGCTTTCTTTTACATCGCACTGTTGCTGGAGCATTACACTGGTTCTGACTTGTTTGCAAAGCTCTGAAAGATCCTACTGCATACAGCATATAATAAAAATGTTTAGAATTATCCTGATGTTATATTTTGCCTTATCACACTACGGTAGGCTGTCTAGTATACTGCAGCATGAACCCCGCGCCACATCTCATTAATTGCATTTGTGAGTCTGAGGGAGACGAGGAAAGCCCCTGCCTGTGGCCTTTAACAGTGCTTTACTGCAGTCCAATCAGATGGACTGCAGAGCTCACAGCTTCCTGACCATAACGCAAGCAGGGGAGTCTGCTGTGCTCCACACATGGCACAATCCAATCGCCAGAACAGGGTTTACATAATAGAGAATTACAGAAAAGCCAAATTCTCTGATAATGAAGCACTCAAAAAGCTCAGGTCTGGTTGGCTCCATTGTGCAAAATGTCTCTCAATCTCTCTCTCTCAATCTCTCTCTCTCTCTCTCTCTCTCTCAGTCTCTCTCTCTCTCTCTCTCAAACACACATACACACCTAAAAAATGAGTCAGAAAAATAGAGAGTGTTGACTGGGCACTCAGAACAATGAGGATTCCTCTGAGATCCTGTCTGAATATAGAGGAATCAAGTGTAGATTCATAGTATTACTTTCTCCTGCATTTCACTGCAGAATGCTACTACTGAAGATTTTACACATTATATTAAAAAGCCTGCCATCCTTATTATGTGAGAATTTTGTGGCAAATGGGCCAATAGAAATGGACCTAAATTATTTGGAATTAAATGATCATGCTAACATAATTTTTTGAGACTGATTCAGCTGATTCAGAGATTTTCTTAAGAGAACCTTTTACCGAGAAGCATGACACATCTCCTCATCCCATCACTGCCAGGTAATCTGAATCAAGATTCGAGAACCAATAAAGCCTAGATCCAGTCATATATATGTACACACACACACACACACACACACACACTTATACATTTTATAACATGCATTTCAATGAGACTCCTATGATGATGGTACCTTTCTGGTGTTATTGATTAACCCAGCACGCAACAGCATGCCCAGGAGAACTCTTGACCCTGCATAGACCATTCAAACCTCTCTATTACTCTAACCAGGATGTTGGTCCTGTAGGGCCCTCTAGGGTACCAGTACGCTGCAGCACCTGTGAGTCCACCTCAGCTTCATAGACCTGTCAGCCCAAACTCATTCCGCACCCCTGCATCTCAACAACTCAATCATTTTATACTGTTTTCTATGTTGTTACTGAACAATAAGGTTTAAGGTTACGATGCCCTGACCCAACACTGTATATAATCTAGAAAAAGAAAAGACAAGTTAAATGAACCAGTGTGACTGGGAGAGAATGACTGTCTATATGTGTTCTGCCTTGTTGGAATGAAAACCTGCAACCCTTTAGAATGGACACCCTGATCTCAAACCTTCCAACAATCAAGTACTGGTTTAACCAACCAAGCCAATGATTGAGTTCATTAGTGTTTGATGGAGAACTGGGGTGCTCCTTATGATGCGGACATGCAAAGAAGCTCACACGCGATGCACTAGTAAACCACAGACTCTGGAGACACACTGCAGACATGCAGCTTACCCCCTCCCCCCTTCCCCAACCTTACCGCATGCTGCCTGCCTGCTCCTCTCTTACTGGTCAACAAGGTAGAATGCAGAGCCCAACACAAGCAGAGGCTACCGAAGGGGGAATGAAATTTGCTGCTGAGGCCTTGGTGCCAGTGGGATGCTGTCATTTTCAATAGTTCTGCCTGCTGGTCAGAGAGCCCTAAAGGCAGCACAGGGCCAGTGACCCCCTCTGGGGAGTCAACACCAACCAACATACAGACATGTTATGCAACAGGGCCATTGTGGGAGCTCACATGCAAACCACAGACAGAAACAGAAAGGCAGCTTCTGGTTGATGGACAAGTGTCTCAAAGCTGTCCCAGTGTTGACTTCATAAGGCTGTGGATTAAGTTTTAAGAATTCAAGCACATTGTTCTCCTCCTGATGTCCCAAACGTGAAAATGTGATATAGAGGGCAAGCACATATGGACTCAAACGACATTCCATTGCATGCAAGAACGCACACACACACACATTGCACATACATACACTCACACATTTCTTTTACGATTAATGGAAACATGTAATTGATTTGATCATCCTCACTGTGCTATCAGGTGAAACAGATGCCCTTTTCCACGTAGACACACACACTCACCTGAGTCGAAATGGGAGCTGAATGCAAAGCTAGGGTTGAGAAAAGCTGAGGACATGGCCAACACGAACACTGACGATGTCATCGTCCCTGGTAAGGCTTCGGCTGTGCCGCACTGTCATGCAAATTCAGCGTTACGGGAGAGAAGGGGGCAGGAGCTCGGTCAGATGTAACATTTCACTCCTCCGCGCTCAGCTCGCCTCAGCACTCCGGCTTTGACGCATCAGCTGGGTTTAATAAACGCGCAGATGCTGGAAAACACCACCGCGCGCTCTGCGCTCCGATCTCCATTCCACTGCTGCTAATGCGGTCCTCCTCCGGAGAGCCTCCTCAATCTACGTGATGCTGCTGCTGCTGTTCCTCAACCTCTCTCCCTCCCCCAACACCCCCCCTGCACCAAGCCTCTGGCAGGCATCCACTCAGTCCAAACAAAACAGGAAAAATCTCCCCTCTCTGAAACTGTTATGGTTTAAACACAGTCTGAGAGACGCACGCAGTTGAACTGCTGCCTCTCTCACTCGGTCAGTCAATAACGCTTCATACGGAGGATGTAATAAAGGAAAGAGCAGCGGGATTTTGCGTTACGCGTTCTGCGGATATGGCGCCATCTGTCAGCGGAAGCATAAACTGCAGTCTGTCCCGCGTGAGGCATTCTTGGCACTGGTTTATTTACAGTGCAACTTCTCTTAATTTGGAGACACTGAAGGAGCATTCCTTCTTTATAAACATATAGGAAAGAAGTAATTAAGGTTCAAGATTACTTTATTGTCATGAGTAGCTGTGTACACGCGTGGGGCGTTTTTCCAGGGACCACAGGGCAACATATAGCAAAAATCAATGGAGTGCAAGTTATGACAATTGACAACAAAATAAATAAACACAACAATTTAACAGTAAGGTTTGTTAAAGTATAGTGTGATGCAAAATTTCCACAATGATTAGTATTGCACAGGAGGAGCAATACAATAAACAGAAAATATAGCAATGTGACAGTAGTGTGAATAGGATGTATATCTGAAACAATACATATATTACCCCATACTAGGCTTGCCAACCATCCCAAATTGTCCAGAACATCCCAAAATATGGGTAATTTTGATTTGTCCCTTCAGGGACAGCTCCCATAATCCAATCACAGCCTCAGCGGCCAATAATAGACTACTGTAAGCATGTCAAAAGTCATGCAAACATTGCTATAAGACACGGTTGTTGGTGTGCGTGTGTGCAAGAAAAGGAGCAAGTACAGTAGTGGCCAGTAAATTTGGGCCGGTGCAGAATCCCGTCAGCACAACAACCCGCCCTTGCGATTTCTATTATTGTTGGTCAGCTGCTCTGTGCGCGCACCTGTAAGAAAGTTGGCAACCCTACCCCATACACACAATACACCATGCACATTGTATTGCACAGGAGACAGTTTGCAGCATAGAAACACACTAAATAAGTGTAAATTATGGTATATAAAGTTGAGTGACAGGACATAAGAGGGTCTGTAGTGGCAGTAAATAGAGCTAGCGTACAGGTGCTACTGAAAGTCCATGGTGTAATGTGAGAAGTGTATACAGTGTAAAGTGAAGTAGTTCATAGGAATGCATATGGTTAGACCGGGGCTAGACATTTATGTGCATTCAGAGCTCTGATGGCTTGCGGTGTGAAATGGTCAAAGTGTGGAAAGGCGTACTGATAGTTAAGCTGTCACCACTCCTTATTAAGTTCTGGCCATACACTAGAATGCCATCCCTATGCCATTGTGTCATTATTTTTATGAAGAAGGGATGTCAGCAGTGGGGCTCCATAGTTACCTGCTATAAACATGCTGCATGGGAAGCATTACATCTGCACAGACCATGTTAAATAATGTTAATAGTAAAGGCAGTGTGAATGTGAAACCGCACATTTTTCTGCTGTACCATGCCATACTTCAGAGCAAATCATGGCATCAGGGAGGGTCTCTGGACCATTTTGCTCAATGATGAAAGGAGATGAACCAGTTGATGCACATTGCTTGTCTTGTTACAACAGCACAGGATAGTGAAAATGAGCAAGCTTAAGGATTCAAAAGACTTTAAAAATGGTCACATTACGATGGCTTGACAAAAAGGTCAGAGTATCTTCAAAAGAGCAAGTCTTGTGGGTGAACCATATTTATGGAGGCCAAACAGTGGCGGTTCTAGACCAAAATTAACAGGGGGGCCGAGGTTGGGCCAGTGTGTTTTTAGGGTGGCACATATAACGGCAAAACAGGTCAATATTTTATTTTATATTTAGCGTTTCATTTTCATTACAGTTCTTTTTCACAGCATGAAATCACACTATCTTTTTAAATCACACTGTTATCATCTCACTGTAGTATAGAGGAAAACTAGAAAGAAAAAAGAAATTCACATACAGTGGGTGGTCTCAAAATCCCATAAAGCATTTGCATCTGCACCTTGAGAACGCCTCTTTGTGGTTAGTCCATTTAGGGCTCCAGCTGTTAGCTTTTACAACTAGAACTGTGTGATTCATGACTCACCCGGATGATTCACCCGGATCCATTAAATAACTCATGAGTCACGAATCTGAGGTCTCCATTGAACCGAATCCTTTGAGGCCTAACAACACCATATCTAAATTGTAAACTCAGTCATATAAATCTTATAATCATTAATACATACTGCCATAAAAGTTGCATAACCTACAGTTTCTTTGCACCACCACACTTAAAAATGAACTATATATACAAACCTACAATTCTACAAACTTCCTGTAAAGTTGAATCCTCCTAGTGGACTCCTTGTGTCAGTCAGAGCCGAAATTCCACAGCCGAAAACATGCAACCAAATATGAATCGCTCAGAGAGCGGGTTAGCACTCCTAATGCCTGAGTCAGTGAGTCCACCGGTTAACTTTCTCCACTGTCGTAAACATGCAGCCAAATCTGAAACGCTAAAACGAGCAGGTTTATCAGTCACACTTGTGGGATAGCGCTCCCTGAACGGCATAAATGAGTGAATCCACCGGTCAAATACAGCTGAATCACCTTGTCTTATTGTCTTGTTTTATCTGAAAGTGATTCATTCTCATCACAAGGCATTTTACTTTCTTTAAAAGACGATTCAAATACTGACTCAAGTGACTCAAGTGACTCACACACCCGGATCAGTTCAGTGAGTGACTCAGAGGGAGCCGAATCCTAAGCTCTATTTACAACCGAAGTTTCCAATGCACGTTGCTGGTCCTCAGTTGCAGATAGCTGCGCATGTGTAGCGCTTTAAGCAGTTCGTCTAGAGCACACGTAGCGTTAGATCAGTTCTTCGAGCCATCGCATGTCGTGATACAGTCTTCTACAGGAGCTCCTCTGATTCCACACAACAGCAGCAGAAGCCTGGGCACCAAATACCCCATTACAGCTCTGGGGCAGGCCCACACTGATTCCCCTGCCTTACTGAAGCTGGAGATGCATGACACCATGGCAGGTCCAAAGGTTACACTGTCGGTGATGAACACCAAATTAAAGCAGGTTCAGTATTGGCAGTGCCCTGCTTGCCTGCTTTGCTGCCTTGCGTTTCTTCCTCTGTATTTTTACTGTGTGTTTTTTTCTAATCTAAGTAAATAAATGAAACCGAAAAATTACAAAGCTCTGTGCACTCATGGCAGCGCTGCCACATGCCTCTTGATATGATTAGGCCCCCAGTCAGACCCTGGCTGCCACCACCAGAGGGCAATGCCTACAATCTCCACCACTTATGTGTGCGGCCCAGGGAATGGCTGACACCTACAGGCTGGAAAGCCTAACACAGAGGAAGGCACACAGACACAGGTGCACAAAGGAGCTTTATTACAAAATAAATTACATAACAATTCAAAGCACCAAACAAAACCACCACCACTTTTGGCTGAAATAATCCTACCATGGGCTCTCTTCACTGTCACTGTTCACTCCACTATGTCTCCATTATAGCTATAGCTATAGCTAAGTTATCGGCCCTTGACATATTGTGGCTCCAAAAGCAAGAAATGGACTACCATTAGGACACTTTCTCCAAACTTTCTCCCGAGTCTGCAGTTCCTGCTACACAATCACATGATTAGTTATGGGAATTTCGGCTTTTTAACAAGTCGGATCATTTGGATCAGATCACTAAGAAGATCTGGCTCCCAAACGCATGGATGTATAGGGCAGACACTGCATTCACTGTTCCCAGTTAACACAATATGTCAGCGTGTCCACCATGCTGCGAATGGCGAAAGCACAATGTAAATTAGTACAGGTAGATGTGGTTGTCTAATGAAAACACAATAAGACTCAGTGACAAAAATACAAACATTTTATTGCATATACATGGTTTTAAGAAATAATTTCTAAAAACATTTCACTCATTCCTTTCGCACACACTATGTGGTTACTGTGTTATCACTATAGTGGCTTAATATTAAATATATACAGGACTGGTTCTAAAATCCTTGGAACAGCATTTTCCGTGTGTTGCGACTCTGCAAGAATGTTTAGTCTTGGCAATATGGTGCAGCCTTAGTTTGTGGAAGACAGACGCAACTAAAGACAAGAGCATAAAATCATGATTGTCAATTCCAAACTGTGGCCCCGAGAAACTGATTGATCAAAGATGCACTGACTGCTTGCCCTGATGTTGACTGTTGTATAACACGCTCTGCTACTTTAACCACCATGACTGTCCCCTCAGAAGGAATCATTTGACCATATGATGCCGGTTCAGCATCTGTTACCAAACTACCACGGCACACATCACAGGACAGCTTTCTCAAAATGTGTCGAATGATAAACCCTGGTATGGCTGAACAATTGTTTTGATTTTATTTGGCCACTATAAAATCCTGTATCAGGGCTCTCAAGTTTACCAAAAACCAGCGTGTGAGATTTTCGGGATGTGCAGCCGAGCGCTGGGGGGGATTCGGGTCTGCCTTAGCTACCAAGCGGTGAGCGAAGGGGGGTGCTGCCTTAGCTGCCGAGCGTTGGGGGGGTTGTTTGCTGCTACTTCATTTGCCGAGGACTGTTGCATCATTCGGTTCACCAACCACCGTTGAGGGCGGTGTACAGTGGGCACATAGGCGGTTCTAGACAGGGGTCAGCATGGGCCCCTGTAGAATTGCTCCTGGTCCCTGTTATGGCCCCTGCACTGAACAGCCAATGATTTAAATATTAATTTCTGATCGCGACATGCGCTCAGAATGTCGCGACATGCGACATTTCAGCCAAGTGCATATGCAAATGCTTTATGGGATTTTGAGACCACTGACAGTATGTGAATTTCTTTTTTCTTTCTATTTTCACACCTTACTAGAGTGTGATGATGACAGTGTGATTTAAAAAGATTTTGAGACCACTCACTGTATGTGAATTTCTTTTTTCTTTTTTTCCCCTCCTTATTAGAGTGAGATGATGACAGTGTGATTTAAAAAGATAACGTACACTAACCATGTTTCGTACACAACGATGTTCCGCGCAGAGCTCACCACTAGTGGCCAGTGCACACACGCACACCAACAACCATCTCATAGCAACGTTTGCATGCGTTGTGCCTCGTGCTCGTAGTCTATTATTGGCTGACGGGGCTGTGATTGGAATATGGGCCTGGAGCTGCCCCGGACGGGACAAATCAAAATCACTCATATTTCGGGATGTCCTGCACAATTCGGGACGGTTGGCAACCCTACGTACAGATTACCTTTTACTGCCGATCGCTGAATAAAGACTTCAGGGTCATACATAAAATATATATCTGTGTCATCTTCATTTCTCCCTATTTCACATCCGAACACTACATAGAACATCCAACCAACTGTTCCAGTGAGATTTCAGTAAGTTTGCTAGGTCCGCCCACTGCGCTTGGATATGGATGGTTGGCAAGCTAAAGCCAAGATTGCCGCTTGGGAGGGGGAGACAACTACAGCAGTGAAAATGTGCATTTTGAATAAGTTATGCGCTCTGTACAGAACACCGTTATAAGCCTGTACGGAACACTGTTAACACTGATCATGTTTCGTACACGTGCAGAGGAGGTACTTTCTTCCACTTTTCTCAAAATCTAAAAGACATCAATTAAAGTGTGAACTGTGCAGTGGGTATTTGCCCAGTCAATGATCACACAAACCTGATTGGCTGGCTTTCAACAAAGGAGGAGTGCTTGCTTTCGTGCGGTAAAAGGCGAAAAGTGTATGGTGGTTAGTCTACGTTAGTGTGATTTCACGCTGTGAAAAAGAACTGTAATACAAATAAATGAAAAGCTAAATATAAAATAAAATATATAAAATAAAATATTGATATGTGCCCCCTAAAAACACACTGTCCCAACCTTGGGCCCCCCTGGTAATTTAGGTCTAGAACCGCCACTGAATGGGCAGTCTAGATCTGATAAAGAAAATAGATTTTCTGCGTGAGAAATCGGAGGTATGGCGTGTGAGCATGTGAAGACAGTCAGATGCGTGTGTCTCATGCTCACTGCCCGTATTATAGTGCTTACACTTAGCCCAAACGTTGTTTGGAGGCTGCATGGCTTTGCTAGCTTAGCTAAGGTTAATATTCATAAACTGATGTGGATTTCTTTAGGAAACTTCCAGAGTTTGAGAAAACTTAACTAAAGAGCTAACAACAGTAGTTTCCTAAAAAAATAATTTGGCACCCAAATATTTTTATTTTGTCCAGACTTTAGAGCCATGAAGTATGAGATGAGAAGCTGTAGGTGGCAGTAAAGGATCAGAGAGAGGAGCACTGATGTGGAGATTTCCCCGATTCAGTTCAGTAATCAGTGTGTACCTCCTCTCTCAC
>JBBPCY010000028.1:10839594-10851123 GCA_037974405.1 Brachyalestes nurse | reverse complement strand
GACACAGAAGCCTCCTGTTCTCACACCGACTAAAGGAGAGAAGACCACCCTGCACTGTAATCTGGGGACTGTTACTGATGCTGTTCGATGGTATAAACAGGTTCCAGGAGGAGTTCCACAGTTTGTATTATATAATTATCATGGCCACAACTCTCCTCATTATGGATCTGGTTTCTCCTCTCCTAAATTCACATCAACACACTCATCTCAGTCAGATTATACTTTGATCATCAATAATGTGGAGGTAGAAGACTCTGCAGTGTATTACTGTAACACATGGGATGATTCTGCTAAAGAACATGTATCACAGTGATTCACACCGTGACAAAAACCTCCTCACTGCTCACATTCACTTCTGCTTTCAGACAGCAGTGAAAACACATAAACCTCAACAAAACTCCACACTACACAAAATTACATTAAGTTTGAATATAAATCTATGTTCCAATGCATGCGGCATGTTTTCTTTGTGCTGTACTGAATAACCAAGGAGTTAAATCTTCAGTTATATTTCTTTTCAAATTTCTTTAACATTTCAGGTTCTACTTTCTACTTCACCTGCTTTGAAAAATTATTGAAAAATCAAGTCAGTCTTTTTCTTTAATTAATTTAGGGTTATAGGATTTACAAGCTAATTTGATAATACGTGCAGTGTAATTAGACTCAGTAAGTAATGAAAATAACTATAATTAGGTGAAAAAGGTGAACATGATATAATTTTTTAAAAATGAAAATCTGACTAAATTGGACAAAATGACATAATCGTCCCCAGTGTCCTAACCTAAACCCATCTGAGCGCCTGTGAGGTGAAGGAGAGAATCCAAAACAGAGGACACTGGACCCTAGAGGATCTGGAGAGATTCTGTACTGAGAAGTGCTCTTAGATCCCAGCTCTGTTTTCTTTTTAGTTCCATCAAACATTACAGGAGAAGACTCACTGATGTCATGTCACTTATTACTATTAAACAAAATACTAAATCCAATAACATGCCAATAATTGTAACTTGTATATTTATAAGAGGTTCTGTTTTAAATTGTTTAGTGTATAATTTAACTAGTAAACCAAAAAAATATTTTTAATTCATGCTATTTTAGTCTTTATATTCGGAGAATTCCGAAAATTAATTAAAAAACCCCCACAAAGCTGTAGGAAATGTAAGTGCTATTAAAGTGACGCAGCACGAGCAGCGATCCATTGGGGCCTAACATAAGTTAACTGACTAGACCAGTTAACTGGGTAGGAGCTTCCTTGTTAACAAGAAAACAGTCCAAATAACTGTATACTGACAAAGAACTATTTTACCAACAATATACACTTCATTCTGACTTTCCCTTTAGTTAAGAAGTAAAGCAGAAATGAAATATTGGAGTGATGGACAAACTGTGTCAACAGTAAAAGCCAAAAAACAAAACACACAAATAAGAACAACCAAGAGAAAAAATAAATGTATTATGAAGCACCTGCCTTCTCCTTTACATGCACAGCGCTTTAACACCAGTATGAGCTACCAGCTACTCAACTAACTCTGCTGAGATGCATACATGCAATTTTAGTGTCCAGACTAACAAAGTCAAAATGAATCAACAGAGATCTCATTAATACAACGTCAACCCATAATAAGTGCTCCTCTGCAAACTAGGAGGAAGGAAACAGAAAGTACACAACACAAAAGAACACAACATTTCATCAACTAAAACATATTTTAACCACAAGCCAAGCAGGACAATGTAATTATTTTAATAAGTGGAGACTAGAATAAAACTTAACTAATGGGGGAAATACAAATCACCAAAAGAAAAATAAAAACGCCTAACAATGCTCAGTGAGACCAAATAAAAAAATCAGGAAAACCTTATTTTAAAAAACAATCAATTTAACCACAATAAACGTTTTAAGCTGTGATCTGACTGCAGATGTGCTGTAAACCTGAACACTTTCTCTGTCTCTCTACACCAACACCACAGAACCAACATAGACACTAGACACTAGACACTAGTCATCAGTTCTTTGACTCAGGATGGTCCATGTATGCCAGGTCATGTGATCAACATCATGAATGAACTCTATCTTCCTGACTAAAACAGAAACAGGTGTCGTGGTTCAGTTCAATAATCAGTCCTAATTCATTTTCATCATTATCATCTTCATGAGGATTTTAAATCATCAACACCATTCAAGTTTGACTGATTCTCTCAAGCCTTAAATAAAACAGCTTTGTGTGTTCCAGGATGATAAGGTATGTTTATACTATTCATTAAAAGATGAATACATTTTCTGATTTTAAATTCATAAAAAAAGATATTATTCAAAGTGTTCTTCATAATTTGACATCATTACTGAAACATGATTAGTTTAAAGTTTCATTTTTTAAAGCAGACGAGGCAAGCTAGCTGATTAGCATTCATGTTACTTTTTACTCTTAAACAGAAAAATGATGACTGTCAGAGTAACGCAGTATGTGTGTGTGTGTGTGTGTGTGTGTGTGTGTGTGTGTGTGTGTGTGCGTGTGTGTGTGTGTGTTTGTGTGTGTGTGTGTGCTTGTGTGCGTCACTAGCCTAATATTTGACACGCATCGAAACACCCACCACATACTTGAAACTCTTCAAAATGGAGCAAATATTGTCAGATATTGCAAAGATCTTTCAGGTTAAACATGAACAAACAGACACACAGGACACCTGCTGATAACCACTCTGCAGTTTTAGCTGTACGCAAATGAAGTGATTCAGTTCTCCTCTAAAGGAGACACCACTGTAAGTTCATACATTCAGTAAGACACGAAACACAGCAAGAAAATTCATTTGCATCCCTGCATATATAGCACCTCCCTGCACTCTCTCTCCTTTATCTTCTCCTCAAGCTGCTCCTCTCTTCACTCAGCACAGAGAGCATCACACACTGACAAGATGCTGCCAGCACTCTGCACTCTCTTCACTGCTCTCTCATGTAAGATCTCACAACACTGGAGCTCCTCAGAGTTCACCTCCATCTAATGTGAGCATGAACTAATGTAACATGGATGCTGCTTTTATTGCAGGTGTCAGTGGAGTGACTGTGGTGACACAGAAGCCTCCTGTTCTCACACCGACTAAAGGAGAGAAGACCACCCTGCACTGTAATCTGGGGTATCTTACTAATGGAGCATACTGGTATAAACAGGTTCCAGGAGGAGTTCCACAGTATGTGTTAAGAAATCATCACACCTGGAGCTCTCCTAAATATGGATCTGGTTTCTCCTCTCCTAAATTTACATCAACACATTCATCTCAGTCAGATTACACTTTGACAATCGATAATGTGGAGGTAGGAGACTCTGCAGTGTATTACTGTAAGGTATTTGACACCTCTGTTGATGAGTTTGTATCACAGTGATTCACACCGAGACAATAACCTCCTCACTGCTCACATTCACTTCTGCTTTCAGACAGCAGTGAAAACACAAAAACCTCAACTAAACTCCACAATACACAAGAAGACATGAGCTGAATTTAAATACATGTTCCAGTAAATTCCTATTTGTTTTGCACTGCTCTTAATTACCAATAAGTGAAACAATCTCTTTTAACTCTTCTTCATATAAAAGAAATTATGCCTTAGTCATTGTATTCTGATAACAAAAAATTATCAAAAGAAAAACATGATTGTGGGGAGTGGAAATGCAATTAAAATTTAACCTGGCTTGATCCAGGTTCAGTTGAGGCCTAACATAAGTTAACTGACTAGACCAGGATACAGACACAGTTTTTTTTAAAATCCATGTTACCTTTTACTCTTTCGCAGACAAAGACTGACAGAGTAACAGTCTGTGTGTGTGTGTGTGTGTGTGTGTGTTTGTCGCACATCAATTGACATCAAACTCTCACTGCATGCTTGATAACTCTTCAAAACAGAGCAAATATTGTCAGTTATTTCAAAGATCTCTCGTGTTAGACATGAACAGTCACACACAGGAAACACTTGCTGATCTCCACTGATCTCCAGTTTTAGCTCTATGCAAATTAAGAGATTTCTCCAGTTCTCTTTTGAAAAAGAGAGAGACCACGGCTGTAAATTCATACATTCAGTAAGACATGAGACACAGTAAGAAAAAATCCATTACTTGAGACCCCTTCGTCTGCCCCCTCCTGACTCAAAACAAATAAATACCCATGACTACTGTCCTACACTACAATATCTGGAGGACAGCAGAGCTCAGCAGAGGCAGGAGAGCAGCAGCAGTCTCTGAAGAACAGAAGTGGATGCCCAATCACTACTTTTCACATTACAAAAATTTGCTCTAAGCAGCTCATCTTTAGCTCCACCCTTTGCTGGTGCCTAGTGTTCATATTCTACATGGTCTGATGATTCTTTACCTGAATAACATGCAATATTATTGTTCTACTCTTAATCTTACCTGAGCTGCAGCACTTAGTGGAAAAGTTTATCTTCACACCTCACACTTGGATGTGTTCTTTCCTTAAACAGGGTGTGAGATGCTGCTGGATGGATCTTTCTTGTTCTGAAAACAGTGAAGAAACAGCTGTTACTTTCACTTATTGGTGGACAACTAGTAAACTCTGCTTGCATGTCTTTCTCGTAGTTCTCTGTACTGAAATGCTAACTGCTAATTCTCATTTTGCTGCTCACAGAATCAAACCTCTTACATTTACAGTAGAAGGAAAATGCTCCTTTTTGTAAGTTAATGTAGTAATTATTTTCATGTGTACTATGTCTTTTAGTCTTTATTTGATGAAAGTTTGATACAATGTAAAGAGCAGAGACTTGTTTCAAATTATGGAGAAGAGTAAAAAAAGTCAATAATGATGATACTGTAATGATTAGACATAGGCAGGATGTAGATTAGAGCAAGAATGTATTAACAAAATACAGGAAATGAGATACGAAACTAAAATAAAACTAAACACAAGTAAACTGAGAATAAAGTAAAACAAAACAAGACAAAGCAAAGCGAAAACAGAACAGAGATTAACAAGCATGGGCCAGGGGGTTATTCCATGAAAGCAGCTAAAGAAAACCAGAGCCCCAAAAAAAGTGAGACTCAAACTAGCGCCATGTTCCAGTTAAGCCTCAAGTCGTTCCACTAAGGCAGTTCAGGCTTTTTCAATCAAGGCTAATTCAGGACAGACTTAGTCTCACCTAGTGCACACACACGAGATATTTAAGAAGCCCAAATTAATGGATGGGCACGAAGTAGATGAAATTACGCGGAATAAGGGAAAAACGAGAGCAGCCTTTTTTCACCAGGAGCAGAACGAACGCTTCTATGGAGCTATATGAAGAACACAAAAATATTATAACAAAAACTCAGTAAAGCCAGAGTGGTGGTTTGGCAGAATATTGCAGAAAGGCTAAATGCTTAATTCATGTACATGTAACAAGTATTTGTGACCATAGTGATTTGGTGGTACAGTAATTAAAACTCTCACAGCGCTGCAAGAAGGTTACCAGTTTAAACCTCCCAGCCATCAGCCCAGTCTCCCTATTGGCTTCATATATTCTTTTACTTTATAGTGCAATTTTTTATTTTCTATAAAGTACTTTAAATTGCATTTTGTCTTTCTATGTTACTAATAAACTTAAATTGTTGATCTGTGTGACTTTGCAGTGGTCTAGACAATACAATTTAAGCCTATGTGTAACCCCCATGACTACAAAGACTTTAGGTTGTTAAATACAGCTCAGCATACCACTTGCCTATTCATTTACTTGAATATCCATCCTTCGCCATTACATCTCAAAAATGTCAATTTGATCACAGTAATTTACAAAATTCATACATGTAATTGTAGCCACTAAGAAAATGAATCAGGCTACTGCTGCTGGTGGGAGGCTCCACTTGAGGACCTGGAGTTTCGATTCTCTGCCCGGGCAGATATTTCCTGCCACTATCCTTGGACCGGGCCGGGCCAGGCCGTGATCGAGCATTTGTTTTTTAATCATTACTTAATTCGTCTATTTTGGAGGACCAGAGTGTGCTCGGAGCGCTCGGAGTGTCAGTTTATGAACGCACCCACAGTTTGAAAAATTGTCGGGTTTAAATCTGGCTTGGGCTGGTAATTACAGTTAATGTGTCGGGCCGGGCTGGGCTCGGTCACAAGGTACACGGGCTCGGGTAGGGTCGGGTTTCATTTTTTGGACCGGATCTAAGCTCTACCTGGTACTGAACTTCAATAAAGGATGGCCTCAGGTGGAAGGAGTAGAAGGGGGGATATCAACAGAGATCATCCCCCCAGGTGCCTGGGAAAAATATGTAGAGGGTATTGTCCACTTTACTTCCTCTAAGTGTCCATCCCTTAATAGTGATATCTGATAACCGTTCGTATGCCTGTCTCTGTAGTGAGAGGATATGTAATACTTCTGGCTGATCCCACAGCCACATCAGTGCATGAGACTCTTGATCCATGTAGAAGTATGTAATGTTTTTTGTTTTAAATGAAGGATAGTGTCCTTCTAGAGCTGTTGATGAGCAAACAGTGTCAGCAGACACTGACATGCCAGAGGTACAACCACATATGAAATTCTTTGGATGTGTTTGCAGTCTGAAGAATTTATTAAAAATATACTTTGCAGAATTAACCACACCCTTCAGCAAGGAGTGAAGTGAGTAACTACTACGTATTATTACCAGCAACATACTAAGCTTCTTTGTGACCCATTATCCCTTGTCACTGGATATATGTGCCATTTATAAAAGAAAGCTGCTCCTGTCTGTTGAAAGGGAGAAGCTAGACATTGAATACAAAAGGCTTCTGATAAAGAAAACAAAGTTGGACTTCAAGAAACTTGAGAAGGATGGAAGTACACATTTAAAGCACAAAGGCATATGGTTTGAACTGAATTTAATTTTCTGTTCTCTCTCCACAGCTTCAAACTATATCTAATTAATATTAATCTTGAATAAAGAAAATTCTCAATTTTCATCATATATGTTTGTTACATTCAGAATGGTGGAGGCATGACCATCACCAGTGGCAATGTGAAATAGGTGTGTCTATAAAGGTTCCTCACGCTCCTTCCATCTGTTCCCTCTTCAGGAGCAGGAATGTCCTCAGTTTGAGGTTCTGGGTAAGGGGTTAAAGGTACAGCAGACAGGCATAACTCCTGTCCCCAAGCAGGACTCCATTAAACTCCCCTGTAGAAGAAATTATTGCTGTGTATGACATTCCATTCAAAAGACAACCCCCAACATGAAAGTAATGTGTACAAAACAGTTTTAAAAACTATTTGCTTGGATGTTAGGATGACTACATCTCTCATTAGTTTCAATAAAATATATATGTTCAGTGAAAGTGGTTGATATTCTCTTGCCTTGTGTGCCACTTAGCATGCTCTAAAGCAGGGATTACCTACTCCGGTCCTGGAGGGCCGGTGTCCAGCACAGTTTGATGGTGGTTCTCTTCATACACATTCACTAAACCAGACAATTAATGGGTGAGGTGAACCAGGTGTTTCTGAGTAGGGAAATCACCAAAACATGCTGGACCATGGCCCTCCAGGATGGAGTTTGTAATCCGTGCTCTAAAGATTCTGAAGTCAAGGACAGAGCCTGGCCATTTTGCCTCAACATTAGAATATTTACATTTATCAGACACTTTTATCCAAAGCGACTTCCATTCCCTACAGGGGACAGTCACCCTGGAGCAACTTGGGGTTAAGGGTCTTGCTCAGGAAACCCAGTGGTTGTATACTGAAGGTAGGATTTGAACCCATGACCTCTTGGTCCAGAGGCAACCATTAGAAATGAGGCAATTTCCATCACAGATCATCTAAACACAGAAAGTGGATTCAGTGATACAGCACACCTTTCCTAGCAGAGCATTCATTGTTCTGTAGAAAGTCCTAATCAGTGCTAAGTCCCTCATTCTGACAATGTATAGTTTCTCAAAACCTACATACACTTGAGGCTATAGAAAGATTTCCTGTTCACATAGTCTGCTTCCATATGTCCAGCTGGGGCCTGGATCTGTAGATGAGTGCAATTTAGGGTACCCAGGACATTTGGGAAACCAGAGGGCGAGGATTAACTTGACACAGACATATCCATACTCCATACAGCCCGGAGGTGACTTTGCATTCAGGTGTATTTAAATTTTCACATACCTGCTATTGCATTGAAATACTTTTTGATGCTCTGTGTTGGCTGATGGCCAGGAAAGGTGACAAAGATGTCCAGAAATTGCCTCAGAGCAAGGTATACTCTTCTTATTTCATGGCATACTGTTGCTTTTCCCAGATACTCAGCATCACCAACACTGTAGAGGAATGTCCCACTGGCAAAAAAACGCAGTGCAATGCAGACAGACTGCACTGTGATCAGGGCTTGGATTTGCTGAGGTGTGGTTCAAGCAGGACACATAGGTACACTATGCTAGGTCTGCTGAACCGATATCTCTCCCACAGATCTGGGAAGGCAAGAGGTTTTATTCTGTCCCTAAAGACCCGTGGAGCTGGTGGTCTGAATGCCATTTGAATTATTCGCACACGCTCCTCCACAGTGTCTTCTATAAATGGAAAGGCCATACAAGTCTGCTGACTCTCCAGGCAGGTGTTGGTCTCACTAAGTGCTGGTTAAATAGGCCTGATCTTAATAATCTTAACTAATGGTAATTGTTATTTTTTACATAAAATATTTCATGCTTTTTTAAATGTTATTATTGGTACATATTTTTTATTTCTTTTATTTCATTTATTGTTTGACATTTGCAATAAGTATTTATTTTATTACATTGAAAACATCTTTTAAAAGATGTTTATAGTCTTTTGTTTCTTAAATGAGTAGTGATGGCGCGGTAATTCGTATGACAGAAAGATCTCTCGGAAATCTGTTTCTTTGAGACAAAGCTTTACTAAGTGATGGAACAGAACCCCCACTTAAGTGAGACTTTTTGACATAAGCGAGACTTTCCCGTAATCCTGTTTCATGGAATACCCCCCAGGAATGAATAGAGACACACAGAGACCAAAAACACAAAACAGAGCCACAAACCTCAATTCGGGCATTAGTTGAGAAAACTCGGGGACACAGTGGACACAGACAAGTGGAAAAAGGAGGGATTAGGGCAGAGACTGACATCAAACAAGAAACTCACCTGCTAGACAAACACATGGTGGAATAAACATAGACAGCTCTATGGAAAAGACAGGTGAACAAACAAAAGCCAAAAACAGGGGAAAAACTGAACATAACAGATATATTTCTTTTTCCAACAGTGACGATTTGTGAATGTCTAGCTTGATGTGTCATGTGGATATTTTGGATCTGTAGTACTGCTCTAACTCTGAGTGTGCAGAGTGACTGAGTAGAACTGAAATAAACACTCCACTTTAGAGTGCTAGTGTCACATCCAGGGTGCTCAAGCTCAGACAGGAGACACAGAGGCAGACTTCCATTCTGTAGTTTTCTTTAATTCCAAGTGTTCTTACAAGAAATGCAAACCATAAACAAAACCAGGCACGAGGTCTAATACTCTTACATAAACCACATATACACACACCCAGACCTATTGTGACAGTGAACCCAAAACCAAAGAGTGCTATTTATACAAAAACTAAACACAAAACACCTGCTAATAATCAGCCCTCATTACTGGCCAGCTGAGGCACAGGAATGAGGCTACACCCAACCAGTGTCAAAACAAAAGCCCTAGACTTAAACAACAGTGACCTCTAGCGGCCAACAGCTAGGGTGTTGCTTGGGAGTGTTAAAGTAGCTGGGTTCTTACAAGTGTAAAAGTAGGCTTTTTTACAGCTGGCTTTTTTTTTTAAAAATAAACCTGAGTGGTAAAACACTGGTGCTGAAACATTCACCATTATGAGAGAGAGACTCAGGATACAGTCCCCCTAGTGTAGAGTTCCCCACGTGATGTAAGTTATTAAGAGACTCCTCCCTCTGCCCCCTCTTGACTCTCTCATAGCACATCCCTGCACTCTCTCCTTTATCTGCTCCTCAAGCTGCTCCTCTCTTCACTCAGCACAGAGAGCATCACACACTGACAAGATGCTGCCAGCGCTCTGCACTCTCTTCACTGCTCTCTCATGTAAGATCTCACAACACTGGAGCTCCTCAGAGTTCACCTCCATCTAATGTGAGCATGAACTAATGTAACATGGATGCTGCTTTTATTGCAGGTGTCATTGGTGTGACTGTGGTGACACAGAAGCCTCCTGTTCTCACACCGACTAAAGGAGAGAAGACCATCCTGCACTGTAATATTGGGACTGCTTATAGGGCTATTGGATGGTATAAACAGGTTCCAGGAGGAGTTCCACAGTTTGTGTTAGTAAATAATTTGGGCTGGAGCTCTCCTAGGTATGGATCGGGTTTCTCCTCTCCTAAATTTACAGCAACACACTCATCCCAGTCAGACTGCACTTTGTTCATTAATGATGTGCAGGTAGAAGACTCTGCAGTTTATTACTGTGAGACATGGTATGATTCTGCTGAAGAACACGTATCACAGTGATTCACACCGTGACAAAAACCTCCTCACTGCTCACATTCACTTCTGCTTTCAGACAATGGTAGAATAACAAAAACTCAAAAGAAACATGTTCATTAATTGAATGAGGTGCATTTAATATAATCCAGAAATCAATATTCATAGTATTTAATGAAAAGAGTCCTTTAAAGGGTGCATTCAAGATATATTCATTACAATCATTATAAACATTTATGAGAAATAGCTACATAATCTAACACTATTTTGTGTCTGTAGACTGTGTGATATGATCATGAATTAAAATCTGTTCAGCCTACTTAAAAATGTAGAGTGTGTTCATAATGCAAAGTGCAGATGACAATACATAATCATCATGCGATTTTAAAAGTCTGAAAATGTACAATGTAAAAATCCCTATTCATAATTATTGTAAAAAGAGAAGACAATGAATAAATAGAGTTTAAGGTTGAACAGAAAAGTAATTGAAAAAAGAAACAAATTATATAATCAATCTGAATTTGTGTTACTTATAAAAACAATATAATAGGGTCTTGTACTGGTTCCTAAACGTAAGTAAATTCAGTGTCACTGTTTAAAGGTCCCATGACATGCTGTTTTGTTGTGCTTTTATATAGGTCCTGGTGGTCCCCTAATACTGTATCTGAAGTCTCTTTCCACAGTTAGCCTTGGTGCAGAATTACAGCCACTTTGAACCAGTCCCACTATGAAACTTCTCAGGACACGCTGTTTCTGAAGGGCGGGGTGAGGAGGAGGGTGGGGGAGGGGTCAGCTCGCAAGACATTACCATGTGCTAATGTTTACATTGGATAACAATGGCTACTGCGGTCACGTAGCTGATAAAAGGCAGTTGTGTGTCTGTAGTGAGATTTTGGGAAATTCCTTGATAGCCAAGCAGTTGAGATCAGTGCCTATAGCCCCGTTACTGTAAGAGTCCTCAAATTTTACCCGTTTTCATCTGATCACCCTGGTTAGCAGAGGTGCTCACGCAGTTATTTCAGTGAGGGAAAAGGCAGATTTCAGACATAACACTAACAGCAGCAGCACGGTTATCCAAATAACAAAGTACAA
>JBBPCY010000028.1:10803912-10829938 GCA_037974405.1 Brachyalestes nurse | reverse complement strand
CTGAATGCAGCGACTGAACCTGATCACATCTGTTCCATCTTCATCCTTTTATTATTCAGAGAGTCAGTCAGTACTTGCCAGTGCTTCATAGAAACAGTTTAATTTGTATTGAAATAATTGTAACGTAACATACATTGTATAATTTCCTGCTTACGTCCTCATTTGTCTTTTATGCTTTGTTGAAAAATATTCTTGGTCAATTTTAATAAAATGCATTGATAATAATAATGTTTGTTGTACATTTTTCATGATAATGAAGATTGCAGTGCAATGTTAAGACATTATTTCAGACAGAATTCATCACAAAAACAGCATTATAAAGAGTAAAAGTGAGAATGACAAAGAGTGAAACAGGTTTACTCTGCATTATAAACCATTAAGATTTTATTCTGTCTGTAAAGTGAAGAGTTTCAGAAACGCAGATACAAGGAGATGTGATCTCTATCTTTACTGATGAAAATGTAAAAGGATGGTGTTAAGCAGAAGTGTCAAACCTGTCCAGAAGGGGCCGCTGTGGGTGCAGGTTTTTGTTTCAGCCAAGCAGGAGGCACATCTGATCCCACCTCTGTAATCAGTTGATCTTTATTTTCAGTTACTCAGATGCGGCTTCTTTTTGGTTGGAACGAAAACCTGCACCCACAGCGGCCTTTTCTGGACAGGTTTGAGATCCCTGGTGTAAAGTACATCAGAGTCCGTGATTACTGTTTAGACAAGTGCAGTAAAGAGTTCAAATCTAATTCTACTGTGAGAGTTTCAGATCTTGAGGCTTTAACTAAACTGAACAAGAGCAAAAGACTGTTCAGAACAACACTGTGGAGCCTTATGGTGAACTTTCACTGACACTACAGATCCATCCGTCAGCTGTTCTAACTGCAGCCTGCTGTTATTCAAAAGCACAGGAGTATAATTTAGAAATGAGTTTGATGCTAATGTCTTTAATGACACTTTTGGATATTGCTTAGGAAATTAAGAAATTGGTTTTATTCCTTCATACTTAGTTTTTCAATTTTTTGTTTGTTCTGTATTTTTTGTTTATTTTCATCCTGTTGGTGAGGGAACCAAGGCTATTTTTAGATGATACTTTTATTGTGCATAATAATATTGAATCATTTCAACATGAGAGGGGAAACACTAGGTGGCAGTAAAGGATATATTCTGTATATCTATATAGAGAGAGAGAGTGGGGAGAGGGAGGATTCAGTTCAGTAATCAGTGTGTACCTCCTTTCTCACTCAGGATACACCTGCTGTACACACTCTGTAATTTTAGCTCTGTGTAAATGAAGAGGTTTTTCCGTTTCGTCTCAGAGGGAAATAACCAAACTCTGTCGGCACAGTATAAACATTTTTAATATATACATATATATTATGTAGGGCCCTTGGCTTGCTCATCAGAGACATTTCATTCACACACATTCATACACACAAAAATTTCTCTCATTTTGTGAAGCTGCTTTGTAACAATGACCATATATAAATAAAATTGAATTGAATTGAATTGAAAAAATAATTTTATAGCACACGCTCCAGCACCCACCACCACAGGCTACAAAATATCAATTTTTATATCTAATTATTTTTCAGATATTAAACGTGTACGAATTTACATTACAGATATTAACATTCACGAAAATTAATAAAGAAGTTTTTTTTTGTCATATTATAAATTATGCAAGTCTTTTTCACTTTCACCAGAAAGCGTGGTGGCGCTACCTAAACCAAAGTCCACTCTTCGTTTACAAATTGTACTCGGATAAGGAGAAATTGAGAATAGGCCTACGTCTCCCTGTCTGACAGCATGTGGTGAAATCCTCAACAATTGAGATATATATAAAAGTTGAGAACAAGTTGAAGGAGTTTGAACTGTCATTCTTGTGAAGCCTAATCGACGGTAAACTGCTCCTGCGTTCAATCTGAACAAAACATTGTGCTGCATTTGCGTTTTATGCATCACAAGGGATGCATATGAAATGTGCTTGTTTACTTTTCATTAGTCCTGTGCTCTTAGGGTTTGCATGACAGTGTAGGGGGCTGTTATGATGAGTGACCGCTTGACTGGGGTTTTTTGTTGTTGATAGCAGCTAACGTTAAAATCGCTGGGAATCCCATGAGTCACGGAAAATTGTCACCCTCTTCTGTCGCTCATATGAATATAGTTCACGATCGATATTGATGCCGGCCCTGTATTTGAAATTAGTGTTCCTGTGGCACTAATATTAAACTGACTTGGAAATGCTAAGCAGGAATGTGTAAAAGAATTGTTAGTGTATTTTATCTCACATTAGTTCATGTAAATGGCTTAGTGAATGAAGTCCAAATAAAGGGTGTGAAAGTCAGGGCCATAAGTGTGTGTTCGCAAAGCACATGTTTCCAAATGCTTCTTGTTAGTGCCTCTTCCTTCCCGTATTATGTGAGTGTTCAATAAAAGATTCCCAGGGTCACATTTAAGATGTAGTAAATGACAGAAAATCCCACAGCAGGGTGCAGGGAGGGGGTCAAATACAATGAGAATTGCAGGGAATTTGAAGGTTTTGGCATCAAATGTTAAACATGGCTATTTAATGACTGATCAGATATTTTGCATAAACAAAACACATCAGCAAAGTAATTAATCATCAAAGACTATTAATTTTAAAAGAACTTACACTATATGGACAAAAGCATTACACCAACTGGGACTTTAATGACACTGCATTCAAATACATAGACTTTAAGTATGGAGTTGGTCCCCCTTTACAGTTCCACTGTTCTTGGAAGGCTTTCCACAAGACTTTCTTTGGGAATTTGTGCCAATTCATTCTGTAGAGCATTTATGAGATCAGGCACTGATGTTGGATGAGAAGGTCTGGCTCGCAATCTCTGTTCCAGTTCGTCCCAAAGGTGTTGGATGGGATTGAGTTCAGGGCTCTGTGTGGGCCAGTCAAGTTCTTCCATATCCAACTCATCCAACCATGTCTTTATGGAGCTTGCTTTGTGCACTGGGACACAGTCATGCTGGAACAGAAAAGTTTCTTCCTCAAACTGTGTCCACAAAGTTGGAAGCATGGCGTTGTTTCAAATGTCTTGGTATGCTGAAGCATTACGATTGCCCTTCTCTGGAAGTAAGGGTCCACTAGAATTCAATAATTAAGAAGTGTTTCCCAATACCTTTGTCCATACAGTGTATCTGTTCACAGTGTGCATATAACAGACCCTTTGCAGGCTGCTGCACTGATCCCAAAGCCAGAGGCACTGAAAGTGTATATCCAGTAGATGGCAGCCTTACCTAAGCATCTGGATAAAATGACCAACTGAAATTGCTTTCACTGTGAGTCTTCACAGGTTAGTAATATAAAAATTCCTACTCAGAAATGATGAAAATGGCACCCTGAGGACAGTAGTAATGGATACAAGTGTGCAAGATATTCATACTTGCATGTAAAAAGTAGAAAAATAAGGAACAAAAAGTACATAAAATAAGATAAAAGATCAGTTTACATAAATAAACATCTTCATGGGGTTAGTACCTTGTATTGTTACGGTTATTTATTTATCTTTCATTTCATCCTTGAATTTTTGGAACAAATGTTTTCCAGGCCAGTTTTATAGAATCTATTAGCAATGTCAGCCTTTTAAAGAGTCAGAAAAACCTTCACACACAGTCACAATACAGCACACCCAAACAGCAAAATGCATAGCATGCAACAATAGTACAAAACAGTCTTTATGAAGTCATATTTTATTAATACAAGTCTGCTTAGTTAAAATAAGTTCCCTAAGGAATTCACATTTGTTTGTGCATTAGAGAACAGAAGAAGCACAGAACAGTGACGGAGTCTTAGCAGTATTCTTCACTCTGTGGGTCCAGCGCTGTGATGTCCAAGGCTGGAGAACAACGTTTGATGCCATTCACTGGCAATTCCACGCTCTGGTCACCAAGATCAGAATATGAGGTCAGATAAACATCCCATAAACCTTCAGGCATGTCCAGCTCTAGAAGCCTCTGCTTGATGCGGAGGTTCTTCTCGATGTTCCGCCGCTTGAACTTGAACTGGATGATGGTCTTGGTGTAATGGTTGAGGGCAGTGACAGCTGAGGCCATACAGGTAGCAAAGGAGGCCCAGGCCAAACTGGGAGAGAGCAGGAGAACAAAACGAACATTAACCATTTAAAGTGTACATTTGTCATATGTGAACACACCACAGTGTGAACAGCACAACATTCTTTCTCTGCATTTAACCCATTCACCAAGCGAACCAGCCTGTGGGGATGGTATCTTAGTCAAGGCACCTCAGTGTTGCCACTAGCAGTTCTGAGATTCAAACCCTTGACCTTCTGATCACAGGGGCAACTCCCTAACCACTAGGCCACCAGTATGAAACTGCATAGAGCCCTAAAAGGGTTTACCATGAATGAATGCAAGGCAGCTAAATTGCGAAGTTAGGACCTCAGCGTTAAATGTTTTGATGTTTTGTTGCTTCCGGACAGCTGATTTGGAAATTTTCATACTGAATGTTGTCTTTGCCTTTGCTTTCATATCCCACAACTACTTTGCTGAAAGATCATGTAACGCAGTTCTGCAACAAGTTAAATCTCGCCAACTATGTTTGCCAGGAATCGTTTGCAACAAAAGACATGATTATTTTGCACAGGTCTCCCTTGCAAAAGAGATATGTGATCTCAAGGGGATACACCTGGTTAAGTAAAGGTTAACAATGATTCAAAATGCTGGTGAAGTATGCAACGAAGTGAGTAGCCTATGGTCAGCTGACTGTATACATTTTCAAAAACAAACATAAATGTTTATTTATATTAGATTTTTTTTATGCAAAATGTGTTAAGGACAATATTGTTTTGTAGTTTTTCTTTGCTCTATTTAAAAACCACAGATGTATTTTACCTTGCGTGAATATTTCTTGACAGCTAATTCAATGGAAATCATCTTTACGAATGATCCTTACAAACGAATGACCTTTTCCTTCTACAAAGATACTGGTTCAGTGACAGTGACAAAACTATAGAACAAAATTTATTTGCTGGACTTTATCGTGTTGTGTGTATGACTGCTGGAGTGTTAACCAATGTCATGAATTTAACCAGTTGAGTGGTGGATCTGTGTGTGTGTTTGTAAGTGACTCACAGATAGGACCAGCTGTAGTCCCACGTTTTAGGCTTCCAGTCTTCTGGACCCATAATGACTGCAAGCTGGAAAGCTGTAGTGAACATCATGTGTGCTACCATTCCGAAAAGGCCTGAGGTACAGAAACACAAGTAATGGCCTGAAGTGCAGTGCTCAAAACAACAGAGAAATATACTAAATGTTTCACAGACTAGATTTAGCTAAGTATTAGGATACTCAAGCATTTTAGTGGTAAATGACCAGTAATATACCCTATATTGACTAAAGGTCTGTGGCAGGTCTGTGGCAGTGCAGCCCCTTACACAGCCAACTGTGATGCACTGTGTGTTCTGACACTCTATCACAGCCAGCATGAATGTTTTCAGCTTTTTGGGCTACAGCCCCTGTTCTGTGGGACTGGACCAGATGGGCTAGCCTTCTCTCAAAGTTCATCAGTAAGCCTTTGGCTTCCATCACCCTGTCACCAGTGAATCAGCTGCTCTTTCTTAGCACTGACCACTGCATTCTGGGAACACCTCACAAAACTGGCTAGACATCCAGCCTTCGCAATTTGTTGCTCAGATCCTTATGCTCACTCATTTTTCCTGCTTCCAGCACATCAAAAACTGGCTGTTCATGTGCTACCTAATACACTATATGAACAAAAGTATTGGGACACACCTGTTTTTCAGTAAAGGGCATTCTTAATGCTTAAGATATCTTGGACGACACCATGCTTTGTGGACACAGTTTGTGGGATTTCTATCCCAGCATGATTGTGCCCCAGTATGGTCCATAAAGCAAGGTCCACAAAGACCATGAGGATGAGTTCAGCGTGGAAGAACCTTTTCACCCAACAGACCTTCTTGTCTGACCTCATAAATGCTCTAAATGAATGGGCACAAAACACTCCCACAGAAGCACTCCTTCCAAGAGAAGGGGGATCTGTTATAGCTGCAAAGGGGGGACTAACTCCATACTAAAGTCCAGGGACATTAATGCAATATCTTTAAGGTTGCTGTTGGTGGGGTCGGTCGTCCCCTCAACAGTTTTTATTTGTTTCACCTGTTCTATAGACATCAAGAAACCAAATTCATTTTGATTTAATTATTGAAAAATGCACAAGATGACGTATTCAGGTAGAGCAGTGCAGACATATTCTAAAAATGATTTTAACATAAAAAATATACTAATACTATCCAGTATAAAATATTAAAATCACAGCACCTTCACAAGCAGTTTTAATCCATGAACATATATACACATACATGTATTCTGGTGATTGAAAGTGTCTCTGTGCCTATGCTACAGCATTTAGGATTAACATGCTATATGAGGGAGGCAGGGAGCAAATGAGGGAGGAGGGGAAGTAGTAAGAGAGGAAGGGAGAAGGGAGGGAGGGTGGTCTCTTCTAGGCTGGCAAAACCACTCCCCCCCCACTCCAATCCGATTACAGCACAAACCACAAAATCCCCGCTACGCTGGGAAGGATAGTAGATTCAGGCCAGAGCCCTTATTAGAGACTACACTTCTCCCTGTTCCAAAAGTGAACTCCCTGCCTCAAAATTCTCTTGACCTTCATGCGCACACACACACACACACACACACACACATACATACACACACACACACACATATATATATATATATATATATATATAATTAAGCCACCTGGACCCTGACATTTTTGCTAACTGTCTAAGTTCCCAAATAGGTACAACTTAAATACAAATTCTCTTTACATTTTCATTGTTCATTTCTGATTTGTCTAACTGTTCTTTAACTAATCTAGTGTACATGATACGTAGAAGAATGGCAGTACTAACTAAAATTGATTTTCTGCATGTGTATCTCAGTCATGAGAACCGCAGAGGGACTTGGTCCAGCGGTATCATGTGGCAGACATAGCCCTATTCTGCCTGCTCTTGGTCGCAGCTGAATCAGGGAGTGCTTGCTGCTGGCTGGGGTAACAGGGCAGCATGCAGAGCAGCTGGACTGGACAAGCATTGCATAATCCCTCTCTCTGTCTTCTAGCTGCAGCCGAGCTGGCAGGATTTCCTGCCCGCCATGTGAGCAGTGCAAAACTGTGTGTGCTAAAACATAAGCATGCAAGGCAACTCCGTAAATCAAGAGTTAGGGGATGCTTTTTCTTCTTTCTTTTTATTTCAGCAGAAACACTTTTTCACTACTACTTTTCAGTTAAAAAAGAAAAAGCAAACACATTTGGGGAAAAATTGTCTGGGGAATGGCGTTATTCCCCAATTTGCACTGTCACAAATCAGTTTCCCCTGGCAGGGGTCCGGCTTCAGGAAAGAATTTTATCGGACAAATTATTATCAGAATACATGGTCATTTTTCAATAACGGTTAATATAAATGTTACAAATATAATGTACATCGAGGTTGACTAAAGAAGGATAACAGCCTCGAATCAGCATGAATACTTAATTAACAAAAATGACAGAGCAAAGCATTAGTTGGCAAAACATGGCTATTACAACTCATGTAACCTGTTCTGCTACTGTCTCCGAGTTTCTGTGTTATTTTATTGATTAATGGTATATTTATTCATTTTGAATCGCTGCTAATCTGTTGCTAATCTTTTGCATATTCTGTATATAAACCACACCATTATATTCCAGTATTGTTGTTTTCCACCATATGTATAAAATATACCAAAGTGCACATCCTTGTACCAAATTTCACATTTTTACTTCTAGATTAGAGTTTATAGTTTATTTCCATATGTGTACCTCTTGTACCCTGTAAAATCTGGAGCCACACCCGTGTATACATCTGAGATGACAATAAAGTTCTCTGACTTTGACTGTAATATCTGTAGCCTGATGCAGTATAAGGATAGACTTATACTGCATCAAATGTTGCCAGTAGGTTACCAGGTAACATTTTATTTTCTACTTTTACATTTCAGTAAAGTTCCCTGCTGCCAAATTAAAATGAAACGTATCTAATATGTCTAAAGCCTCCACAGTTCCACCTTAATTCAGTTCTGCAGAGCAAGACCCCTCTTTGCTGCCCATTCTGAAATTGGATGACCATCTCATGAAGCCATTTTCACAAGAGTGTCACTCAAGTTTAAAGTGTGCTCTCATCTTTGATGCTGAACCCTTAGTTTCTGAAGCATTTGTTCATCAGGCACAGAATTAGAGCTATCAGCAACAATGCTGAAAAAATTGCCCTAGTCAGCTGCATGCTATGAATGGACTAAGGCATCTGGTAAACTGCTTCAAAGTATAAAGGTTTGTAATACTGGTTAAATATATGTTGGCCTTGTAGCAAGTATTACGTAATAAAAGAGAGCACCCTTTAGGAGAGACAAGGAAGGCTACCATGGGCTGTTATCAGGAAGTTTGTCAAAACCCAGATGTGGGTTTCAGCTCAGTCCAGCTCAGAGACAAAAATGTTTTGCTTTAAACACTTTTTTAAATTTCTTGACACCTCTACAACCCCTAGCATGGGGCTAGGCAGAGTCAGAATTGTCAGTTATATATATACTGACTATTTTGAAAACATAGGTGTATCAAAAGTGTTTTTCTGTAAATACTTTTATTTAATTGCTTGACACCCCTACAACCCCTAGCATGGGGCTAGTAAAAGTCAGAACTGTCAGTTATATATACTATTTTGAAAAGATAGGTGTATCAAAAAGTGGAGTGTACCTCTGAATATTCTGACTTGGCCTAGCCCTCTTTGAATGATATCATAGTAAACAGTGTAGAAGGGGTGTGACAGGCCAAACATTACAGAATTACTGTTTCAATATGTATGTGGCTATATGTACATATTCATAATATACATATTCATAATATACGTATTTCATAATATATCTGACTATAGAGATGGGGACGGCAGAGATGGGGACTCGAGTCTGAGACTCGGACTCGAGTCGCACTTCAGTCGCACAAAGAAAGACTTGTGACTTGACTTTAGACTTGCCCTCAAAGACTTGGGACTTGACTCGGACGTCTCCGAAAGCCTCAGAGTGGTTTTCCAAACACTGCTACATCACATTGATATAACTGTGTCATAAACATGGCAGATGTCATATGCTGTCATGAGTCATGGTTTTGTTGCAGTATCATGTAAGCATGACAGATGCTACAGTTTTGATAGCTTATGTTGCAGGCTAATTGAAGGTCATGACATCATCTGTTATGGCACTTACTGGCAATGGTGACATGACACTATGATCTGTCATAGCAACTCAAGACAACATCATGACACGTTTGACATGAGCTCATGGCAACATTTTGTTGATATGTACTCTTAACATGGGACTTTACCTGAGAGAGCAGTGAACAAGGCTGCAAAGGCATTCAGCTTGAGTCTGTTCATCATGTTACAGCAGTGGCACATCTCCACCGCCATGAGCGTGCCTCCAGTGAAGAGCAGAGAAATGTACAGACACTCACCAACAATGCACAGCCACAGCACCCCTGAGAGAGAGAGAAAGAAAGACAGAGAGAGACACACACACAGAGACAGAGAGAGAGAAAAAGAGAGAGATGGACAGATAGACAGACAGACAGACAGAGGGAGAGAGAGAGACAGAGACAGAGAGACACACACAGACAGAGAGAGAGAAAAAGAGAGAGAGGGACAGATAGACAGACAGAGAGAGAGAGAGAAAGAGAGTAAGAATGATATTGGGAAAGGGAGGGAGAGACAGACAGAGAGGGAGAGTAAGAATGACAGAGCGAGTGAGTGAGAGAAAGACAGAGAGAGAGAGAGAGAGAGAGAGAGAGAGAGAGAATATATGTATAGAGAGTAAAAATAAAAATAAAAAAATAAGCAAGAATCACACTCATGGAAAGAAAGGGAGACCAGTAAAAAAGAACAATGAATTAAGATGGGGAATGAGAAGAGAATGCATGAGAAAATGAGAAGGAAAGAGAGAGTAGAAAAATGAACAAACAGGAAATGAGGATGGTGGAAGAAGAATCAAATCAGCAGAGGTGGGTGTAATCTCCCCTGGCCATGCAATTATGCCTCTCCCCCTGCGGAGAAATAGATCGGTTTCTAAAGCCAGACCAGCCCAGCACAATACTGCTGTCATTACACACTAATCCAGCAGCTGAGGGACCACTTTACTGACTGCTGCAGGACTCCACACCAACCTGAACCCAACAGAGAAAGGCAAAAAGATCTTTCACAAAAGTCCTCAGAGAGACAATGATTAGGTAAACTCAGTGTCATGAAAAATTCATTCTGAATTTGGTTTCATGCTGAAAGCCCTGCGTGCTTTGAAAAGTGGACAACAAATGAACACCGTAACTACACCGTAACTACACCGTAACTACAGCCCTATAATCAGACAAAGGAATGACAAATGAATGAAAGGAAGAAACATATATATGAACTTTCATAAAAGCAATTTAATCCTCAGTTTTAATTAGCCTGCATAAATTGAAATGACTCCATGGGGCACTGATATCATATAGCATTATGAGAATGCATAGATATTGTAATTAAGGTACAATATACAGAGCTTAGCACTATATTTCAAGTGATATATAAACCTGGCATTACAGTGTCAAGAAATTCTTTAAAAAATCACACTTTGCCTTCTCTAATAATCAACAATAACATATCCCTAATAAACAACTAAAAATGAAAAAAAAATTATTTAAGTCTTCCAGCTGCAAAAGAGGTATCAAATAAGTTATAAAGTAATACACTGAGCGTGTTTTCTAGACATAAGTGGAGTGTTTAAATTAAGATTTGTATTAAATATGAGAGACACTATTATAAATACTTACCCACCTCTTTCATGATCTGGTGTGATTTCTAGGAATTCTCTACAGGTAAATCCTGTGAACAAACGAAACCTGTGGTTCATTTCCAGCTCCTCTCAACAGCATGATACACATACGCTTTTTTCTAATGGACATTTTCATCATGGCATACTTTGGCCAATCAACTGTTTTTGAAACAGTTGATGCTGTTAGAATGAATGGTCTGCCTGCATTTTCACACACAGATTCAGGTAACAAATTACATGATAATGCGATGTCATTTTGTAGTACAATATCACTCAGTAATGTAATTCTGTAAGTCTGCATTATCTAGTACCACAGACACAAGAATATCACAAGGCATCCAGAGGAAATTTATAAGACTTTGGCATGGATACAATGCAGCTTTTTTAAACTGTAATTTATCAGACACTTTTATCTAAAGTGACTTCCATTCCCTAACTACAGGGGACAGTCTCCCTGGAGCAACTTGGGGTTAAGGGTCTTGCTCAGGAACCCAGTGGCGGTATGCTGAAGGTAGCATTTCAACCCATGACCTCTTGGTCCAGAGGCAAGTATCCTACCCACTAATCCACTACCACCTCCTTCAAAGAATAAAGCTTAAAGCAATCAAATGGTAACTAATTTTGAGAAATGATTTAGATAATATGCTGACAATAAAATGACCTGTAGTGAAATCCAAAACTATGCAAACCAAATCAGAATTTGGATAATTTCTCATTGTCCAGAATGGGATCCCTAAAAGAGCCAAGCTCAGCTGCCAATGGAAACGGGAAGAAATCCACGTGTGCATGCCGGTGCATCATTTTGCCAGTTTCTCCATTATCTTCTGTGTTATACAGCACTCTAAAACCTTCACTAGCTTCACACACCATCTACCATCTCTTACCTACTAGGTCGACAGCCTGTTCACAGGAGAACCAAATGCCTGTGTGGAACTTTCTCATGAGGAACTTCTCTTCTCCAGTCTCGTAGATGTACTGCACCAGGCGTGTGTTGTTGATGTCGGAGCTGTTGAAGCGGATGCAGTATGTCTGCTTGACCTTCACCGGTCCTGTGCAGAATGGTTTGGCCACCTTCCTGGTCCCCTCGCACCAGTAGCTGGTCGTAACGGCTGAGACGGCCATAGCAAAGGCGGCACAGTTGAGCGTGAAGGCCAGTGTGGCTCTTGGACCTTGCTCTATCCCCATGGTGCCCTGGCCTGGCCTGGGAGGTCCTGCCCGGGGGGCCAACTAATTTGGGCTTCTGATAGTTGACTGCCGTGCTCCTGTCTTCAGACATCCAAATCTTTCTGAATGCATTTCAGCTAGAGAGCTGCTAGGCATGGCCTGCGCACTGGCATAACGACCATATGTGGTGCTGCCTGGACGCCCTGGGATGAATAAAGAAAGCTGAACAAAAGTGACAAGTGTTCCGCTGCTGAACTGCCTGATGATCCTTTTGCTGCCCTCATCCTCCGCTTTGCTTTCTGCCAGTCTCTTGCTCGTATTTACAGTGTCCTCTTACTCTTCCAAGCACTCCCTCTCTCTCTCTCTCTCTCTCCCTCTCTCCCTCTCTCTGCATGTGTACCCACCCACCCCTCTGTCATCTTTTTACTGTTATCATCACAAAGGGCAAATTACATGCAAGAGCTCAGTTTTATTGCTCCATCTAAAGCCGAAGCTTATTTTTGCGAGCATAGCAATATAAAAGATTATGGGTCTGATTACTCCTCAACCTGGTACAGTACTCCTGCCAGCATTCAGCTGAGCACTTCCACATTCTGTACCATTCGGCAACCTGCCATTGGGTTCTTATTTGGTGCAGTAATAAAAGGAATAAAAGGGAATTAGAACAATCTACTGAACATCTAATAGGAAACCCACACAGTATATAAAATAAGGCAAAGGACCCAAAGATTTGCGTGTGTGTGTGTGTGTGTGTGTGTGTGTGTGTGTGTGTATGTGTGTGTGTGTGTGTGTGTTTGTGTGTGTTTGGGCATTTGCTAAGCAAATCCCCTCCGCCTAAACTCGATTGCCCAGTGATTGACTTATGTAGGATGTTCCATGCAAATGTAGGCAAACTGCTCTGGGAAATGTGCTTAAGGGGCTGACAGATGTCAGGAGAAAACAGATCTCTGCCCTTTGCTCAAATGGATTTGTTTTCTTTTTTTCCTTTTTTTTCTGTGTTTTTTTACATTGTTTAAGGCACAAAACTCAACTTGAACTTTGCATGACCCTTTAATGACTTCTAATGTACTATCAAATAAATAAAGATGATAGTATGTATTAAAATAAATATCTTTTTTACATGTGTTGGATTAAAGCAATGTACAATTTTAATAGCATACGTATTTGATTATATATACCTGGGTATCTCAGTGACTTTCAATGTGAAACTGGGCAGGTATCTTACAATATATTGTTGCAATATATATATATAATATTATTTAACTCTATAGCTACAAATAACATTTGTTGCTCATTGTTAAAAACATAATCTTAATCTTATACTAATATACAGTAAATTCAAAATATCCAAAGGTTGTTACCAAATACGAGTCTACTGCAGTAGCTTAGGAACGCCTACCAAATTACAATAGCTACAAATACACACTACCGCAAAACAGTTGCCTTCAAAGTGGTGTGTAAAGAAAAAACATAAACTACATAATATTCTTCAGGCAAATCATGCGAACCTTCAAACTGAGAGTTTATGTAAAAGGTATTCCAGATGATAGGAGGATTATCCTCCTCTGGAGTACTCTCTCGCATGCCAAGTAAGTATCGCTGCTTGATGAGTGCACTGACCTTAGTCAGTCACATGGTTTATGGAAACTTTTCATTTTGTGCACGCCACCATGATGCAGGCACTGCCCAAGACGGGCTACAGTATACATGTCAAATCATATGTTTAGAATCAAAGCTATGATTGCTATCGGATATTAGAAGAAATGAAAAAATTTAAATATTTTTTTGCTTGTAATTTGGACCAATGTTTAGACATGCTTATAACACATGGCAGTGATCGGAATAAATGGTAATTATTACAGTTGATACTTGCACTTACCAAAAAAAAGTGAAGATTTTTGCACATTTCATGTGTTATTTTGTATGATATAAATGTGAAAACCGTGAGAAACTCAAAGGATCATGTGCCATTTTATGTCATGCTTACATGAGAACACTTCACTATTTGAATGTTTTTAATAGTGAGACAATCACGTGTAGTGAGATCATTCTTATGCAATAATAAGTTGTGTAACTTAGACTGTTGTCAGGACTACATTTGATTTTGTTTCTGGGATACACTATGTGGCAGAGCCAATAGTTCCAGTTGCCCTACTGCTTCCACGGCAGCTTAGAAAGTGATGCAATGTGACTCTTCTACATCAAAAAGGCCAGCAGTCAGATTTAAATGACAAGAAAGGGCTCCCAGGTTGATTGCATTTGAGCTCGCTTTAATGTTCTTTTGGGAATTTGCTAGAGTTGCCTGGAAAAAGGATGTTGAAACCAGAAAATCTACTTACGTAATACTTACCTGCCATGTTCTCCCATGTAAAGAGTAAATTGTTTCTTGTTGAAGCTTTGGACAGCATCACAACTGGATGAAGGATTTAAGAACTTTATGTATCTGTTGATGTAAGATTAGAAATGAACTTGTATTGTCTACGGAACATCCATTTATTACATTTAAGGACCAAATATCAACATGAGTGATTCATTTTCTGTGATTGTGTAACTAGTCTTTGATCCAGCAAGCATTTGATTTCTTTCTTTCGCAATGAAAAATATGAAATCTGCAACTTTGCGTAAACTCATTTTTCTTTGTGCACATCCTGAAATCATCAGCCAACGTAAGTATAATTTTATGTTCAAGTGACATAAATTAAATGAATTGCCAAATTGTTTTCAAACCATGTTCATTTTGCAACTATTCCAAGGGACCAGCTGTTTAAGTAGCTTCACTTCTCCTAAATGAACACCTCAGTGAAACTTTGTTATTAATGAAACATTGTTATTTTAAGATTAATCAAACGTTATCAATATTTCATCAAGGATGAAGGATGTTTTATTGAAATGATTCTCATGAAGGACATGTTATTATGGTGACCTGCATTTGACATCACATTTGAATTGAGAATCATATAAATGTGCCCAACGTCAGACATAAGCCTTCTTCCTCATTGACGCCAAGGCACTTCAACCCGATAAGAAGAGTTAAGTAGGCAGGCATTAGATCAGCCTTCACCAAGATGTGATTACATACTCAATTACAAAGGCACAACGCAACAGCCATCAATCATATTGTAGGGACTTACAGTCTATAACCATGAAGACATTTAACCACTCGGCCAAGGGGACTTCAGTGGTTAGACATCAGCCGTATTCTTTTCTTTTTTTTTCAAAGAATGGTGTACGTCTGAACAAAGAATTTGTTTAACAGTAGCAAACATTTTGACTAATGACATCTATCGCCTGTTAATAATACAGACATTCTAATTACATATAAAAGTTAATGAAACTTCATACTTCATATCACACAAACACAGACTGTTTCCATTTACCCTTCTGCCAGATTTGTCAGCTTTAAGCTGGTTAATAGGGCAACATGCCCCTCTCTGATATGAGGGCAACATTAATAGCCGCTCTGTGCTAATGAGGTAAGCGGGATGACAAGCTAAGCTAGCCACACTGCAGAGCACTACAAGTGACCAGCCAAAGTCCAGCAAAATTTGTCATGGCTCCACATTGGTAGAAAGGCCATCAGATCAGATGTATTTAGCAAAGCTCAGCCCCACATAGCTGGTTATATATATTAAGAATATATTAAGAATGAGTTAAGAATGCACACAGGTAAAATGCACATGTTGCTATTCTTTTGTGACCTATTGCAGTGTGAGCTGTGTAAAAAATAAAAAATGCCTCCATGTGTGTTGTAAGTGCTGTAGTGTTTGTATAGCAGCGTTTCTATGTGCTGTATTCCAGCAGCTTCACTCCTGATCCAGTTTCTGATGGGATGAAACACATGCACACACCAGGCTCTTAATATTACTCTTTTAACCAATGCAGTCATAAAATAATGGAAGAGTGTTTTGTAGTTTAACGTTGGATGGTATAATAAATTATTTAGATGTAATATTTTTACATTTTCTCAAAAAGAATTGTTTGGAATTTTGAATCATGTGTGATCAGTAGTGTATAAACCAATAGTGACATGCACATTTTATACAGACACACTCCCACAAATTACAAAAGCAATAACCAGAAAGAAATGATGTTGTCTCTTATTTTTTTCCATTGCTTTTGTAGTGCATAATAACAAGTTGGTCACATTTTACATATTATCTCAGCTCTGTGACTTTTATTAATTTATTAACTTTTTATAAATTTTATGAAACTTTTAGTAATGTGATATTAATCCCTCCACAACCACCACTGCCGAATGTTTGACATTCTGTTTGTCTTTTTAAATATTGTGCCTGTTAACCTTTCTTGTCTGGAGATTGAGCCTTGCAGCTGGCTCTTGTTTTAAATAAAGTACACACTGTAATGTCATTACATTGAACTGCATTGTATTCATTTAGTCATTTTTACTAAAACAAATTATGTTTATTTACCATATGGTCACTTCAATTAGAACCATATGATTTTACATGCTTACACTACCAAAAGGAATGACCATTAAAGAGTGGAAAGAAAGCTCATACAAAACAGCACATCACTCAGGGCATGGTAAACACAGATTTAGAACAGTTTTATCCATATTTGACATGTTTTTCATCACATATGCCCATATTTTTATTGCAGCTTGGTGGACAGATAGTCATTTATAAAATGTACTGAAGCAGGATTCTTTTGCAGTCATGATAAGCTTTGTTTATTTTACACCCAGCATGCTTTTACTATAATCATGTTAATCCCTGAGGAGCTGATTTAGAGCTCTACTTACACAGTATTGTTTCCTGAATGCTAAGGTAAAATCTGACAGGTTTGTGCTTCTCTGTTTAGCCTACTTTAGTCCTCCATCATGTTCTGTAACTGAAATGCCCTTTTGTCTTTCTGATCTCAGTACTGTGTCTTTGAGGGTAGAGGCAATTGTCCCAGCATGCTCCATTATGCATAGAATTTCAGGGAGAAAATTGGCTTTACACTTCCAATAGATTAAACCAGTGAAATGACACATGTGGGCCTGCTGTCTAGCCATTGAACCATTCGCCAGCTTTTCCAGGGGGACAGATGTGTCTACATAAGAACAACAGAAGGAATAAATGATTCAGAATCTAAATATGATCCAAATAAAATTGCAAATCAAAAACTTGATGCAAGTTAACAGCATTCGATTATTTATTGTGTTGTGAGAGTCATATAGATATGTCCATACATGTTGTTTAAAAGAGACTGTGTAAATCAGCTAAGGCTGCTGCATGTTTAGGTCAACAGGAATAAGCCATACGTTCTTTTAATGAATGTAGACAATTTGTGGCTGCTGTAAGAATAATCCTACAGGTGTAAGAATCCTGTAAGAATGATCCTTCTTGTATTTTTTAAACCCCTAGTTGGGGGCTTCAGGACTGGCTTACAAAACTCTATTTTAAGGCAGATTATGGAGGTTAAAGAGAATTGACCCCTGTCTAGTCAAAAAATACTTAGCCTAATTGGCCCATCATTAGTTCACTGGGTCATTGTCAGGGCCTGAGAGCGGCTGCTAGAGGCCGCCTTGGTTTGAGTTAAGTTTTGTTGTGTACCTTTATTTTGAAAAGTCATTAGGAGCTTTTGTATTTAGTTCAGCTGTGTTTAGTTCAGGTTAAATGATTGGGTTTTGTTATGGGTGGTTGGGATTTATGTTTGGGTATTTAAGGGGGTTTGTGTTGAGGGTTCTCTTGTGGGTCAACCGTTATGTTTATGTTGTTTCCTTGCAGCTCCATTTTTGTGTGAACCAGTCTTAAGTCTGACCCTCGTGTCAGTTTTAGTTTGTTTAAAGGTCGGAAAAGAATAAAGGAAAGAAATGCAGCACATGGTCTTTGAGAGGTGTGTGTGCGCCTGCCATTCGTGCTTAGAGAAGGGAACAACCCGTGACAGTCATAGAGACAAGATGGAAATATGTGCTAAGGGACGTCTTTACTGAGTAATCAATTCCAGCCAACTCATCCCAAAACAAAATCCTGTATAAATAAATGTTTGTAAACTACTAGAGTTAAAATAATATTTCATGCCCAAATAGGGTTGGGAACTTCGAGTGCTACTGGTTAATCACCCACTCTCAGATCAATTAGAGTGACGACAGATGGCTGTGAAACCCCTTCTGGACGTGTCTGAAATACTGGAAATGTGCGCCAAGCCATAAACTGGGACATCAGGACTGGTGTCAGAACACCATGTGATTCTTCAGAAGATGAACTGGCTTGGTGGCGTCTGAAGCACTGTCCAGTTAAACTGAACCACACCTCAACATTTTGTCTCATTCACATTTTTAATAAACCTGTGTTGTGTCGCATCACATGACAAAAAGCTAATTAATTAACTAATTATTTAGTACTGCCTCTATTGTTGCAATTTTCTACACTTAATGAGCTAGAATACAGCATCTTTTTTATAATACTGCATTCATTCAAACTTGTACTGTAGCTGATTTTGTCGACTACACTAAATGTTGTCTTGTCCATTGTGCATTGTTCCCATTGTGTTGTTCTTTCTTTCATGCTCTGTTTGTATTCTGTGTATACTGATTTAATCTTGTGGTATTCTGTTTTTGTTTTTCTGGAGAAATGTTGCCTCATTTCACTGTGGTACCGTGTCTAAAATGACAATAAATCTACTTGTCTCGACTCAACTTGACGATTATTTGTTTATTGTTTGTTTTATGCTCTTACAGAGCTGAGACAGTGTTGAGCCTAACGCACATCATCCACATCATCATAGTGCGTAACTCATCGTCTGTGAAGAAGATGTCAGAGTTGTGTGACGTAACTAATTAATCTCACAGAGAGCCTGTCCGGGTTTAAATAGAGATATCCATAATCCCATTCGGCACTTAGCGGAGTTGGAGTTGTGAGGGGAGCAGGCCAGAAAGATATAGACTCAGATCCAGCTGGGTGTCCAGCCAAGACTGTATCATTTGCATCATCGGTCCACCATTGTCAGAAAGAGAGAGGGAGAAAGAGATTGAGACAGAGAGAAATAGAGAGAAAGAGAGGTAAACAGAGGGAGAGGTGCAGAAGTAATAGGAGAGTTTCCCCTCTCTGAGGAACAGCTTGTGAGCATGGGCAACAGCAAGAGCAGCGCTTTGTCCAAGGAGATTCTAGAGGATCTAAAACTGAACACCAAATACTCGGAGGCCGAGCTGTGTGCCTGGTACACCACCTTCCTTAAAGAATGCCCCAGTGGGCGCATTAGCAAGGAGCAGTTTGAAGGCATCTATGCCAGCTTCTTTCCTGATGCTGATCCCACCGCCTACGCGCGCCACGTTTTCCGCAGCTTTGACCTCAACGCCGACGGCACGCTGGACTTTAAGGAATACATCATAGCCCTGCACCTCACCTCCTCAGGCAAAACCCTGCATAAACTTGAGTGGGCTTTTGCTCTTTACGACGTTGACGGTAATGGAACCATCAGCAAGAACGAGGTCCAGGATATTGTGAAGGTGTGTATGCGAGACCCATGCTGAAGGAACATCATCATCTATTGGATCCATAAATGAATAAGTAATCACTGAAAGTTGTACAAGAACAAAACCTTGTTCTGACACTTGAGTAACAGCAGAAGAAAAAAAAAGTCTTCATTTTTTTCATTTATTATGACATTTTGTAAATAGTAGATGATATTTTCCATTAATGCTGAAAAAGGACAATATTTTGTTCAGACAGTTGTGATATAAGTGTCCAGAAGACCACCTTAAGTAGTTTTTAAAAGGAATAATCTTTTAAAATTGGATGAAATTTGTTGAAAAAAGTCTTAGGAAATGTTTGGCTAACAGGATTCGGCCATTTGTGTGTCACACTGAGACCGGTGTTATGTTCTTCTCTACTGTTGTTAGTTGTTTACTAGATGTTCAACAAGCATGTCAAATTTGACCACATGGTTAAAGGAGCTTAAGATGGATTATACCTCCTGACTGTGCAAGTCTTCTATGTTGGGTTAAGCCCTTTATGAGTCAGTTTATTATAAATGACAGTTCTGATATTAATTCTTGATTCTTCTTCAATTTAGGCAATTTTCAATATGATTCCTGCTGAGGATCAGAAAAACCTTCCAGAGGATGAGAACACTCCAGAAAAGCGAGCAGACAAAATTTGGAACTTCTTTAAGAAGCAAGAAAATGGTAATGAAATAACTAAAAATTATTGTTTAGTGAATAGTACACCTATTATTAGTAAAACTATCTTCTCACAATCTTCATTTCTTATTGGCCTAACAGATAAGATTGCAGAGGGTGAGTTCATTCAGGGAGTGATGGAAAACAAAGACATCTTGAGGTTGATACAGTTTGATGAACCCAAGAAGATTCAGGAGAAACTGAAGGAGAAGAAGCAGTAATCTTCAGACTGCTTTTTCCAATGAGACAATGTTAACAACACATTTTTTGTTTACACATCCAACCTCCTCTGCCACCCAGACATCCCTCGAATCTAGAGGACCTTCTGCAGAGTTATGACCCAATGCATTGAAGCTCAACGGCCACTTTTCTTCTGAAAGACACTTTACAGCTCTACAGGGTCTGGGCTTCTGCTTGAGAGAAGTCTCTACCAGGTGTTCCTCTCTTTGAAGTTCAGATTTCTTGACCACTGATGCCTCAATAGCATTCACCACCCATTTGGTTACAGTGGCAAGGAAGTAAGGCAAAGAGCTTCTGATGAGAGGAATTAGGCTCAAGTTAACAATCCCTCTCTAGCGTAATCAATCCTCTTAAAATCTGAAGGTCAGAGAAAGCAAATCCTCACAGGCCAGCAGTTCTCCTCTGGTCCCTCGTTCTCAGGGCTGTAGTGTGGACTTGTGGACCCTATGTTCCTTTTTCTAAACTGTTTTACAGGAGACATGTGTCTAATATAACTTGTTCTTCTTTTTCTGAGTTGTACAGGGGCTTCAGGTGGTCATTTAGTCTGGGGCATGGGGGTAGGTGTACTCACCTGATGCAAATATTTATTGCTCAGCAAAGGCTTCAGTAACTCACTAACTCACTCTCTCTACTACTGCCATTCAGTCACATGTCATACATGTTTTGCCTTTTATCTTCATGTGCAAAAGGTCAAATGACATGTTTTAATGGGTTTCGAACTTAAAATAAGTGAACACATTTTCTGTAAGGAACAAGAATAACATTATAACTTAGTAATGGGATTTTCCTGAACGTTTAGCCATTCTATTTCAAAATTTCAATGCATTTGCTTGTTAATGTACTAAGCAATTTCCTCCAGGAATTGATCCTGATTAATACATTGGACACTCATTAAAACTAAAAATGTGACACAACATTTGCACAGACAACATTTTGTTTTTTTAGTTTGCCCCTTATTTAAATTCAGCACAGCAAGTGTGTGTTTAAAAGTGTGTTTTGTAGAGGATGTGCACTTATTTTCACTTCAAAAAGCAACCAAACGTGTCACTTGACAAGGGGTGCCCAAACATCTGCATATGACTGTACATATTCACTCCATGGACGGTTCATGCTTTCTTCTTTATGAGGTATCACATCATATTGGCTGTTCTTTGCAGTAAAAGGAAGACAGGTGTCAACTGGTGTGCATTTTGAGAAACTGTTCATTGGTAGAGATTATTATTTGTTATTGCTAATATTTCCAGAGAGATATTAACGTACTACTGATTTTTGTGCATGTTTAGAGATTTCCGTGCTTTTAAATATGCTTGACTTTTGTGATAGAGTATGCTTTGAGTATTTCTGAGGATTTTTTATACATTTTTTTTTTGTCCAGCATGTTTCGCATATTTAACCAATTACTGCTTTATTTGAAACATGAATATGTCCACGATGCATGCACCCATATGTCCATTATGCATCTTATACTCTAATGGTCACAGCGTAGGAAGAACATGTGTATGCCGGTCTTATCTGTTCAGTCAGACCTTTACAATGTTCCAGGTGCAGCCCCTCGCCTACACCCCACCCGGCTTGTATCTTTGTCATGTTGTCACTGGACATTGCCAGGGCTTTGGGGAGTGGTGAGAAATGCGTGGGCTTACCTCTTTCTTAAAGCCATCTAAGGCTGTCTTTGGCTCAGCCTAATGCATGGCCTGGTTTCAGGGATAGAACATTGAGCCAATAGCTCGAGTTCTGTTGGGGTGGGGCGGGGTGGGGTGGAAGTGCGACTGACCCCAGGAGAGATGGAGCCAAAAGGCTACGTTTCATCTGCTTAAAGGGATCAGTCCACTCCAATCAAACTGGCTGGGTCATTAGCATGAGGGGAGAGACACTCGACCAACATGTGCAGACATGAGGTGCTACTTAGAGCCCGGTAAAGAGTTTATGGTCCTGTTGATGTGATGGAAAATAAAAAGTAGTTATAAATATCAATTGCTCTTTTTTAAATTTATTTACAGACACTGTAGTCATTTCCTGGGCATACTGAACATAAACATGACGATTCCATAAACATGTATTAATGGGGAACATTAACTGGAGAGCAGATAAATCAACAATTACAATATCATACAAAAGGGATTCAGTTACGCACACGGACATTAAACTAAACAACTTCTCATAATACACAGAATGCACATCATTGACGTGAAGTATTGGTACAATTTATGCCACATGTAATTTAGAGAAGATGAAATGGCTGTTACATGCAAAACTGCAGACAAGTTAACCAGGTACACCCAATGGTAGGCAAAAAAGGGGGATGGTTGTTATTAGAAAAGAACCTCAGTAAAAAATAAATTCAGTGTACTACCTGAAAATGTCTGAGCAAATCGTCGCTAATCGGGACAAACTGTGTGTGTGTGTGTGTGTGTGTGTGTACAAATGTTTTACAAATACATACTTATATATACACCACTCATAGAAGTGTCCGTTCCAGGTTTGTCTCATGGTTCAGGTACTGTATATATGTATATATGTCAATATATATGTCTATATAAGATGTCTATACAGCCATCTTATACAAAAGTTAAGTAAAAGTAACTGCACAATCGTAATTATGGTGTTTTTTGCAAATGTTAGTTTAATCTTAAAACATTTAAACAACCTGTTAAACCATAAGTTTAAGTTGCCATAAGTTTTGCACTGATTTCTTTTTTTTCTATATGCTAAATTCAGCGCATTATCAGTAATTGCAGAGGTCTGTTCTCTGTTGCGTACTTATTTTCACCTCAAAAATCAACATGTAAACTGACCTCTAATAAAACGTCAGAAGTTTTTACTCCTTCCTCTGCAAAGTGATCAGGTTTTGTCCCAACATCGACGATATGTAACATTTAATGGTACTTCGTATTCCTAATGTGAGGTGATTTAGATGTATATCATCCCCATACAATCCCATTATGCTTTGAATCCCTGCATGGTTTTATAGCTCCACAACAAGAGTTACGACAAGAGTGTAACACACATGAACAGTAAATGCAGCCCACCGAAGCAGCTGCCTGCCTACACACTGGAAATGTGCTCCTGGATTTTTCTACAACGTCCACTTTGTCAGATTATAGTTCATATCATTCATAAGATCAACTGAATCTCCTTCACCTGGACACATTTGCTGTAAGATCTAGTCTTAATAAACACATTTTTGCTCATTTTTCTATACGAAGTGTCCTGTGCTTTCAATGTGTGAAGAATATCCAATAGTTTTATGCAGTTCTCATTACTAGTACACGTAAACAAAAAACTTTGAGAAAAGTCCTATTAAATTCAATTTGTTGATTTGATCCAAATAATCTCAATCCTTGAATGTTCAGCTGCTTACTGTAACCTGATCTCAAGGTAGAAATGTTTAAGTAAGCTCTCGATCTGTAAACAAACAGTGCAAACTTTAATATGAGACAAGGAGACGAGCACTTGGTGGAATGTGCTTATGCTCACATTAGCAGACAAAAAAAAAACATTTTCACCTATATACACACATGAAACAGAAGATAGAATGGACATTCCAAGGCAATTAACCTTTAGGCACTAAAAGGTGTACACCAATACAAATGATCATAAAGTCACATCTGGTCCACCTCGGATTCACGCTAAGGTTCTCCAGCACAGCCATATCATTTCACCTTTGATACCTGCTCTAATAACTTCTGCAATTGAACTTGGAATGGAAGCGGGATGAGACTGGGATGTTGCACCGAGCTGAATATTATGTTCTGCATAAAGAGGTTTCTTGGCTGCTTTTGAAGAGAAATCATATGGTTGGGCTTATGAGTGCAGTACTCTGTTGACACAGACTCTATGAACATGGTCAGTGCACTGAACGCCAGTGTCAAGGCAGTTTTCATAATTACACAAATACAACTTTTTTTTTTCATTTTTATAGACGAAATAGAACTATTCACTGAGATTCTGCATTTTTGAGAACCGCATGCTTCTCTGCAAAACAAATCTGCAAAAATATGAAAATATATCATATCCATACGTAGATAATGCATTTTGCTGAGGACTTTTTATTTATCAGGAAGGCTGATTTTTCAGTTTTTTTTTGCCAAGAGTTTGTCTACTAACTGTATGTTAATTGTGAATATAGTAAAAATTGTGTTTCGTTCCTCATTGCAATAAATTCTATTTTTTTTACTACAATACAGATTGAACAATAGAACTATATAATGACACTATAGAATAGAATATTAGTAGATTTTTTTTCCACAAACTTTACAAATGTCGAGGGATCATGCTGGTTTTTTAGGTTAAGACAGCTGTTCTCAAACTGTGACTGCTCTTCCTGTTGAAGAGCATTTTTGAATGACAAGATGAATGCCTTTGAGTTATTTTGAAGTTGTACAAAATTAATAATAATCAATAAGAATCATGAATAAGAGGCAAATGTTTTGTATCTGTTATAGTTCTGTGGACAATTAATATTGACTGTACTCAACTGCAACAATTGAAGGAAACTGTGCTTGTTTTCTGCATGAGCAGTAATATCTTCATTTAGGGGTTTGCATGGGTATTAAAGCGAAGCTCAAAGCCGACCCCTACCCACCACTTCGGGCCCTGACCCGGCTTTTTATTCAGGCAACAAAGTGCAGGCTGCTGAGTAGAGGGTGGTAATGCATTCTGCCTCTAATCTGTCCTATATAAATGATATTCTGTGACTTCTAGGTCCACAGAAACCTATGAGACAATTTGAATGGTGTGCCCAAAAGAGAGATACCTGTATGGCTTTGGCCAAGAACTTGGAGTACTGTGGTAGACAGACAGACAGGTTGACTTGGATAGCCTGGGTGTAGTGTTTGTGTGTATGTGGGTATGTGTGTGTGTGTGAGTGTTTATGCTGTTCTGAGGTCAGTGTCCTCTAGATGTCCATGTCCACAGGTCTCATATCTCCCGTCTTGTGCTCCCGCACCCACAGCTCTCTGTCTTTGGCTGGGTCTACACTCTGGAGGAGCTGGTCCACTGGTTCCAGTGTCTACAACACATTGTTTAGATGTTAGTACAGTGTTCCTGCATTACCCACCATAAACCTTCTAAAACAGGGACTCACAGCCTCTCATAACTCACGGCCCACACAACCTAAGGCCTCGTTCACATGAGCGTCTGAATCAGGCATTTTTCGGGCGTTCGTGGTGCCAGGTGAGCGTGGATTGAACGCAGACCATTTTTCTGCTCATTGCAGTAAATCACATGTTCACATGGGCGTTCAGCCCCGGCGCTCAGTCAGCTGTGCGTTCGGGTGGCATCAAAAAAACGCTGCATGTAACGTCTTTCTGCCGAAATCCTAACGAACATGAAGAAAATGCCGGTATTGCGTTTACATGACACTTGGCATGAATGTTTTATTTTTGCTAATTAAATAATTTAATAAAATCAAATCAGTGTCATATTTTAAATTGTGTTTGATTACGTATCTATCCTGTAACAATTTTGTGTGATGAAAAAACTAAAATCTTACTGTCAATGATACCCAAAGCAGTACCAGCACAGCCCACTTGGGGGCTGAAATCCACTGAAAACAGCAATGAGAAGTAATGGACACTGAATCCAGTTTCTGGGTCTGGATTGTTTTAATCACTGTTA
>JBBPCY010000028.1:10785449-10800171 GCA_037974405.1 Brachyalestes nurse | reverse complement strand
TCATTCCATATATATCACGTTTCATTCCATATATATCACGTTTCATTCCATATATATATCAGGTTTCATTCCATATATATCAAGTTTCATTAAATATTTCCTGTTTGGTATATATATGTATTTGTACAGTAAATCGATGATTATCGCGGGGGTTACATTCCAAGAGCACCCGCGTACAGTGTGGGTAATGCGGGTTTACCTTTACCTTTAAGCTGAGTTTAAAATGAAATGAAAGTGTTTGGGAGCATATTTGGGAAAATAGTGTAAACCCTAAATATGCTCCCAAACACTTTACTTTCATTTTAAACTCAGCTTAAAGGTAAAGGTAAACCCGCATTAGTATTGTACAGTTTACACTGAATTCCCGCAGTACTAGAATGTAAAATACAAATATTACCTCTGTACAGAATGCACTGTAATCCATGCACGCATGTTTTTTTTGGTATGCGCTGTTGTTTTCTTTGGTATGCGCAAGGTAAATACAGTAATACATTCATTTAATTTACAGTAATAAAAATACCAGGTGGTAGCAGCCAATCAGCAACAAGGAGAAATAAATAATGTTTTCGGATTGGCTACTTTCAGACCTCCCGCCTCTGAGCACAGATGACTGTGACATCCGGGCCTCGTCCGCCACGCCCTTTCATCCTCGTGCTTGTTGTTTATGTTTGTACACGGAGCTGAGCAGCGGAGGCTTATTCAGTTCAGGTGTCTGATTGCCTTGCTAACCACTGCGCCCAAACATAAACAACCGGCATGAACATGAGGGGCGTGGCAGATGAGGCCCGGACGTCACAAAAGCAAAAAATATGCCACATAATGTACCATATACGAAATATATAAAACATATATGTACTGCTGAGTCTCAATCAGGAAGTATGCCCAAGAACACATTCTCTCATTATAACTTCAGTATCAGTGGGCAGAGTTAAACTGCTATAGGTTGAATAGGTTAATACAGAAATACACAAAAAATAATTATTTTAATTTCCAATAATGGACAGTGGAGTGAGTGAAAAGCTAAGAATACTCTAAAGTGTGTCACAGGCAAAGACTTTGCAGTCTGGTTTTCTAAAGGCATATGTAGATAATTATTACTGGGCGTGTAAAATCTTCCCAGACTTGAAATCCACACCTAGTTTGACCCTAGGCATTAACTATAACAAATATTATAAAACTTTTGGCTATAGTTAGTGTAGTAGTTATGGATACTAAAATGTAGTTTTGGGTGGTAGTAGCCTAGTGGGTAAAACACTTGTGAACCCAATGACCACAAAGGTGCAGGTTCAATCCACCACTTTCTACCATTGTTTCCTTGAGCAGTACACTGTAACTAATGATTGTAAGTCTCTGAATGAGGGCATATGGCAAGTGCTGCAAATGTTCTAGGGGTTAAAACTCAGTTCCTAGTTTGGCTTTTGACTTGCATCTGCCCATAAGAGTGCTCATTCATCCTGACGCTTTGTTTAGAGAGAGCATGCCAGCGCGTAATTTCAGCAGGCTCCCGCTCTGCACTAGTCTATTTGTTACGCCACAAAGCACTTGGAATTGGCTGCCAGCAGTCAATTAAATCTGCCGCTTTCATTAGTACACGCCCACAGCGCTGTGGCAGGTGTTTACTCTCCCCCTGCTCAGACATCCTGGCGACCAGACTCGAAACGCTAAGCAGCAGGATTTGCGAAAGCATTTAGCCTTAGGTAAAAGATTTGGTGCTTGCAGTTTCAGTAACAGGATCAGTAGCTGGATCGTGACTAATGCCTTGCCCGATTGGTGGGCTCTTTCAGTTCTGCACAGACCAAAAAATGCTGGATTGGCCAGTAGGTCAGGGCTTCCTATATTAAGCCTCAGGCATCAGCAGGATGATGGAATTCTTGAGAGTCGCTGATAATTATTTAGTCACTTTCAGTGTCACAATTAGTACATGCAAACTGTTAGGAGAGTGGCTGCCAGTGAGAGAGGTAATTAAACATAACATCTGTTACAGTGGCAATCCTGCCTCATAGACCTGAAGGCTGCCTGGCGTTTTGAAATTTTGGATAACGATGAATACAATCTTGGACACAATTTTTAGGATATCTTCTCAATTAGTTATTCCATCAGAGCCTGTCACTATGAAGTGTAATCACTATGGTCATCTAGAGAAGGGAAACACCAATCACAGGTCAATGCTAAATGGGTTGTAATTAATTGCAATTGGTTGTTTTTAGAGGGTCTTACAGGAGCTCTGTAAGCAAGAGTCAGGTAATAGTGCAGTGGTAGAATAACTGCATTATTACCTGATTTACTTCAGTGAGGTAAATCTACTTAAATCTATTCTAGTGGAGACCACTGCACAATTACCTTACTTTCCCTTGCCAGAGCTACTGTAAGACCCTCTAAAAACAGATAGCAGGAAAACTAAGGTTATGACAGACAAGTTAAATTTTAATGTTCTAGTGCACAAGGGTATAGTGTAGATCAAAGCTATATATATTTTTAAATTAATAACAACTTCTTTCTGGCAGTCCAGAGAAACGATTGCTGTCCTGTAGCCTACAGTGCATGCCATCTATGGCTAAAACTCTTCCAGAGAGTGCACGGCTCCTCATTAGCAGGTTCCTGCTTGAAGACATGCCAGTCATCCTGTATTTATTGCAAAAATAGTAACACGATGAACATATTCTCTGCTATTATGGTGCACAATATGGTAACATAAGAACGTATGCAAGCAGTCCACACTTCTTAAGAAGTGTGTGTGTAAACAAACCTGTGATAATGAGTTCCTCCACTAAATGAGACCAGAAAATGTTTAGGGTGCAGAAGTATGAGTGTGGAAGTGTTGAAAACATCCTGATTGTAAGTAAAGTGGCCATTTTTGTCACACATGAACATACTACAGCACACAGTGTGAAATTCCCCTCTGTATTTAACCCATTCACCAAGTGAAGCAAAGGGCAGCCAGGAACACAGCACCCGGGGAGCAGTGTGTAGGGATAGTACCTTACTCAAGGGCACCTCAGAGGTGCCACTAGCAGCCCTGGGATTTAAACCCACAACCTTCTGATCACAGGGGCATCTCCCTAACCACCAAGCCACCAGCTGCCCCAAAAGTTCTGCTACAAACTATTATGAAGCTAGTTTATGGGAGCACGGGAGTCCTAAGTCTTTTATAAGTGTATAAAATGTGTGTCCCACATAATGATAGTATATACTGGAGCATCTTACATCCTTATTTCCCAAATCCAGTACACAGAGTATTTAATTCCGCATTTGAGTCCGTTTCTATATGTTCACATTACGTACACAATGTGATGCACTATATCATGTTTTTTTTTTGTTTGTTTTTTTTTTTTGCAGCCACATTGCCCTAGGAAAGTACTACTACTCACACTTTGGTTGAACATGTCTGTCTCGCGGCGTAGAGTAGTGTACTGACGAAGGTGCTGCTGAATCATCTCTACCCTCTCCACCTCGAGCCTTTCCAACTCCTGCAGAAAACAAGAATAAGAAACGGCTCATATACAGACAACTGGCATCGCACTATAAAACGTTACTCAACAACGAACACTTTTTAAAATAAAGGCATTAAATGGAAAGAAACAAAGGGTTTTTTGCTGCTGTGCCGTTGAAGCACTATTGGTGTCCTAATGAATGAACAAAACGATCTGATGCGTATGAATAAAGTTACTGTAAAAGCTAAAGACTCTACATGTAAAGTAAAGATGTTTTGGTCAAGAACCATTTAGGAATCTTTACTTTTGTATGTAAGAGCACAGTTTTACCAATTTAACATGGTGTTGTACAAAGCAAGTGACTAAACAACTGAGAAACCTGTGAAGGCAGTCGAGAGGAATAACGGTCAAGCTAAGTGTTGAAAGATTTTATTACCAAACTTGTAGTAACCATCTCTTCAAACCACTTGGACTGGGCCTGATTGTAGAGGTCAACACAGCGCATTAGGTCGTCACCTGTTTTGGGGAAAAGCAGAGACAATACATTCAGATGTTTGGTGGACTACAGAATTTCAGCTGGGAAATGTTGTTGTAGTAGTACATACCCTATATGGACAAAAGTATTGGGACCTCTTAATTATTGAATTCAGATGGCCCCTTTCTTCCAGTGAAGGACAATCTTAATGCTACAGCATATCAAGACATTTGGGACAACACCATCATGCTTCCAACTTTGTGGACACAGTTTGGGGAAGTACCGTTTCTATTCCAGCGTGACTGTGTCCCAGTGCACAAAGCAAGGTCCATATAGACGTGGCTGGATGAGTTTGGTGTGGAAGAATTTGACTGGTCCACAGAGCCCTGACCTCAACCCCATCCAACAGCCCTTTGGGGTAAACTGGATATGCTAGATTCTGTAAAAGCTCTTGTTGAAAGGCTTCCAGGAAGAGTGGAAGCTGTTATATCATTAAATTGTTATCTGCAATATCATTAAAGTCTCTGTTGGTGTAGTGGTCAGGCGTCCCAATATTTTTATCCATTTAGTGTTCCAAGTCGTGGGCACAGAGCTTCTTTAGCCAGCAGGGGGCAGTTAAAGCCCATTCAATATTTTTCTCTCAGCAACATTTACAGTGTGTAAAAAACATTTTCAGTGAGGTCAGTAACGGTATGACTGTTGCTAAAACGAATGGTCAGAAAGGATGTATATTTGTCTATACAGGAAATACATAATGAAAAGCAAAGTGATGCAAAAGACAATATCAGACTGCAGAAATCAAGTGACATCTCCATCTATATGGAAATGAGGCAGTGGGTTTAATGACAATTTCCTCAGTAATTGGGGTAAAAGTAATAACTGACAGAGGGAAGACAGCATATTACTATGTTAGATGTTTCCCACTGATTTACAATGTGAATTGTGTGTGTGTGTGTGTGTGTGTGAGAGAGAGAGAGAGAGAGAGAGAGAACCAGAGAACGACAGAGAGAAATACCAGGCTTTTCTATATCCATGGTGGATTGGAGCTTGGCATCTACACAACTACCTCCCCAGTCAACCACGTGACTTGTGCTGATAGAGACGTGGAACAAGGTTTGATATTCCCATTAAACTGTATTCTAGTTAAAACCACATGTGCATTACATATAGATATTCTGTAATGAAATAACACAGAATATTATGCATATATAATATGTATATGTGCATTTATATGTCCAATATAAAATGTATATTGGACAAGTGGGATACTGAATTGTTAGTAGTTGGTGGTAAATGACAAACACTCATGACTCAAAATGATGATACATTTGCGATTATTTGCAATAATCAGTGTGCACTGCATTGCACACTAAGAGTGTAATCATTTCAGAACCGTGGCATAAAATCCAAAACATTACCATTCGAAACAGTGTCTAAAATTTTAAATCTGTATCGCTAATGAGCCATTCAGTGTCCCCTAAGAGATCATTTTCAATCTTTTGTGGTAAACCACCATCAAAAAACAAAACTATGCACCTGGGTACATCTTCTCTGTTTATAGCTCAGCACTGCTTTATAATATCACCAGAACAGGCTACTTGGCAGTCTTTTGTATTAAAAAAAACTTTTTAATTGTATAAATAAAATCAGTCTGTGTTGTATGTATGTATGTATGCATGTATGTATATAAAATAAAAATAAGAATTGCAATATATATTTATAAAATGAGATGGAAATGCTTAGATTAAGCAACAAACGATCCTCAGATACCAAGAGACTTAGGAGTCCTTTTGTCTTATTACTGTGCATAGAAACAGAATAATGTTAAAAATGCATTTACATACTTTCTTGGTAGATTTAATATATTTAGGAACACAGAAGAACAATATATTTTGCTCATTCCAAGGAATCTATAGTAGCAAACACTAAATGTTGCTCATCCAACCATTTCTGGACAAGAAGGAAGCAATTTCTTAAAACTGAAAAAGCTTTGATTTAATATAATCACTATTTACACATTAGTCATAACAACCTCATGAGTGACACTCAACAACAAATATAATACTCTTATGCTCACAGTGCTTTTAAGATAAATACTCTTGTCAAGGAAAGAAATAACCTTTCTTGCTTCATATCAGATCACTTGTGGTGTTCCACAAGACACCAGAAATCAAACTTAATAATGAATTAAAAATCAGCTAAAAATTTCCCCCCTACATGACCCCTACATGAGTCAATATAATAAAGGTTGTATTTTCTGTATCATACATGAGAACGATGTGTTGTTCATTTGCTTGAAATTCTTTCCACACTTTATGGTAGTGCAGGAGCCTGGTTCGCACCTTTGGTGTCCTGCAGAAGGCACGTCACCCCATGAGCAACCAGGCACCAGTGTGGTCCTCTTCACTGCCTGTGCGTCACTCAGATTAGTGGACTCAATGTTCTCCCAGTCTGGGAAAATACTCTCTCACGATGCGTCACAGAGTTTGGAGCTTTGTGAACCGCATCCTGTGGGCTGTCGAGCTCCTCTCACCATTGAGGATGAGTGAGTGGCCAGTGCAGGACAAATCCAGCATTGATAGAACCCGCACGGTGCGGCCAGAAGCTCAGCGTGCTGGACTGCTTTTAATAGCCCTTCCCCACTGGGTCTATTATCCCACCGTAAAAACACAGATCACCACACTGGACGTCCACTTTCCAGCACCCTCTGGAGCCAACGGGACCTGGCTCCTATTAAACGCGGGATCCTGGAGCTGGGCCAAAGCACTTTTGGCCCGGTGCAGGGGCTCGAGCTCGACCTGCCCGTCACGCTTCTCACCCCTTCTCCAAACAGCTCCTGAAACTCTTCCCGGCCGAACTGCACAACAATAGCAGGCAATTTATGCTCCACGCTAGAGCAGCCTGTGGAAAAAAGCTGCTTATGCAACTTTAAAGAAGGGGCATCGGGTGAAGCTGGGCTTATTTCGCAGGCAAAACTATAATGGGCAATAGTGCGAGAGAGGATGAGGTAAGTGAGGGTGGAATGAAGCCTCCAGTTCAAAACTAAAAATTTATAGATAGATATTTGTCCCTTCGGTGCTGTGCAATCTACCACCTATACTGGTATACCAGTATTGGCATTACACTGATCTTATATTGATGTATTATTGATCTTCAGTTTAACAGATATTGACAAATTATATTAATTCTACTCCATGAAATAGTGGCATCCCTGTTAAACTTTTTAAAATCCAAAGATTTTATACATGGCTTCTATGCTATTTGCAACCCGATCTCACGACTTTTCATGCAGCCATCACAAAATACAATTTAATCAAAATACGTGCTGCGATCACGATTTCACTAACCTGTGTATTTTAGGGTTAAGGTTAGGTTTAGAGTTAAGTTTAGGGTTAGGGTTAGGTTTAGGATTAGAAACTTTCCCTGTCTCACGGCATTTCAACCTGTTTTCACCACATTGCAGACAAATATGATAAGGAATCAACTCATTATTTCTCTCCTACTGTCCCTCAGTCACCAGTTACCCCTGATACTGCCAAAATACAGGGTATTGAAGCGTTGTCCTAGCACGAAAAAAAAGCCCTACATTGTGATTGCAGCCCATATTTTGACTAAATTGTGTTTCATGATGGCTGCATGAAAACTCGTGAGACTCGGCTGCTATATGTCATATACTGGCTGCTTAAGAATTTCTACAAAACCATAAAACTAAATAAATACTAGGCTTGCTTTGTGGAAAAGTGGTTGATATGTACAATACTGGGGAAAGGCAAACTTTAATAGTATATTGTGTAATGGCCCACAGTAACCCATCACATGGTGATTGAAGACTTTTTGGGTTTTATGTTTCTCAAAAAAAATAGAGAGGACTTATGCATTAATTTTTTAATGTTTAAGACCAAGGTATGACATTTTAAGCTCAAGCCCCTTTGAAAAGGCGAGAAATTGTGAGACAATTGTGTTTAAAGAGTCCAACTCATTCCATTAGTGGTCTATTTTATCTGGAAGCAGCAGTATTAGAGGTTTAAAACAGTCGACTATGGTATTTATTAACCTTTTCAACATCTATATTTTCTTCTTATTTTACAATAAATGTGTAATAAAAGCATTAGTAACGTGGATGTTAACAGGCTAGCCTGCTAACAGGAGATCCACCGCACCTAAATCCTAAAAATTCTTCAACAAATAATAAATGGTGCCAATTCTCATTAAAGAATGATTAACTTTATAACCAAGCCGACTGTACTCTACTTGACTAAACAGAAACTTCTGACAGCTAAATTAAGTTGAGACAATAATTTCTGTTTCTGAGAGCGCACTGAGAGTGTTGTGTGGATGTACAGTGCTGAACGGTGCAGTGGAGCATCCTGGAGTCCCTCTCATACTGCAGTCTGCTGGACTGGTTCTGACAGCTGGCACAGCAGAGCTCGACCAGCCTGAGATTTTAATGAGAAAGAAGTATCTAGCAGACATAGCCTCTTCAGTGCAGGTTCACAGAGTGAGAAGAAGCTCTCAGAAACGCACAATATTTCAGCCTGGGGATGCCCACAGCTCACTGTATGAGCAATATTTGTGCATGCCTTCCAATGGCACCTCATTTGTTTGAGTCCAGAAAACTCCTGAAAACAAATAGACTCCTACACCTTGGGTTGCATTCAGTGACTGACAGAAGCAACAACAGTGACTTAACAAAGACTATAAGCTATTCGTTAATGATTCCGATTCTTACTTAGGTTTTATTTGTTTCTCAAAAAAATGAACCTTCACATGCATTATTTTTTTTATATTTAAGACCAAGGTATGACAAGCAACAACAGTGACTCAAGAAAAGACTATAAGCTATTGGTTAACGATTCTGATGACACTGCTTACTTAGGGACAAAACAATCAGCTTGGGCCTCTGACCTGCTTGTGTGGATTTCCGCCGGGCCTTCTTGATGTCCTCCTCTGTCTTGTTGCTCAGTTTGATCTCCAGCTGCTGCGTCTTCACCTCCAAGTCCTTCTGTCTGTCTGCGAGAGCCTTACGGGCCTACAGACACAAGATCAGCCCAAGTCAAAGACAAGGCATTATTATAAAGCCTTAAACTACGCCTTCAAATCTACCTTATCATTATTATATCTCTCATGTATTATATTTTCTATCCTCCTGTTGAATTTGATGCATGTTGCCATCTGAACAAAACAGTATATCTCATGGAAAGAATAATAATGCAACACGTGAGGTGGCTCATGATGAGTTCAGCCCAGCACCTCACCAAACCATCTGCTGAGGATGAGTGAGTCTGGGCACAGATACAGTAAGACTAGGTAGCTGTGATGCAAGCAGCGCAATCTGTTAAGCTAATGGTTGCTCACTTGAATCTGAGCAAATGTACAAATATTTGAAGAGGAAAATATACACAATTTGGGCTGGAGGTTCCAGAAAGTCATTGTAGTTTTGGTTTCTGTAAATTAATAAATAATTTCCCACAATTATACAGAAAGCTTTTTTGGATCAGGACATGACAGGGAATTTTTTTTGGAGTTCATTTGGCCTTTTTAAAAAGAAATTCACATAGATTTAAGGCCACAAGTTCTGAAAATGTCACTTTTGGAATTTTGCCAGTACTGAGAACTGTTGGCACCTCAGTACCAGTTGGATCTTAATATTAGGGAGAATTTTCCAACACATATTTTTACAAATTGTGAAAAATAGTTGGTATTTCTTTCCAAAACCAAATGGCAAAATGATGGGTCTTGCGGAGTTTTAAAAAAAGGACAAGCACAGATCATACCTTCTCAACAGCAGCATAGCGACTGACCAGTTGTTTCCGCAGGTCAGCGATGTGGTGGTCATATTTCTTCATGTCCTTTTTGAAGTTGTCCCCTCTGAAAGTGAGCAGTGGCTTTTCCACCTCACTCTGGAGCTGCAAGACAGAGATGGGCGGTCAGTGCAGACAGATGGATTCCACACATTACTCTCCTCACCGCCTCAGCAGCTTTCAGCTACTGCCCACTCAACTGTCCCTCAATGCCGTCAGCCGTGGACCTGACAGATTGTGAGGATATGTGTTTTCATGTGTGTAGGTGTGTATGAGTGGATGTGCTGTATCTTTGCATGTTTATGAGTGTGCATGTAAACGTTTCTGCTGTATCCAAGTGTCTTTCGCTATTCCAGGCTTTTCTATTGGTAAAGGTAGTGGGGCATTTGGCAGACACCCTTATTCAGAGCAACTTATAATCATTAGTTACAGGACAGTCCCCCTGAAGCAACAGAGGGTTTGCTCAGGGACACGATGGTAGAAAGTGAGGGTTTGAACCTGCAACTTTGTGGTCATCGGGTTCACCATCCAGTGCAAAACTAAAGAAGCAAACATCATTTGCAAAACACATCTAGGTAAACCAGTTACATTCGGAATTCAAACTCTCCCCTTATTCCAGAATAATTTGACCCATTTCATGTAATGCTTCACTAAAAATGTGACATTATTAAATTTGATCAATGTGACCATTAAAATATATTTAGAAAATGGTAAAGCCATTTGAATAAGGAAGCCATTTAACACAGAATCTATGCACTTCTGTGAGGAAACAAACACTTATTAAGCTAAATACTATTTTTTCAGCCACACCACGCAGCTACCAGCTCTGCATACCAGAGTCTTAGGGCAGTTTCAGAATTTTCATAGACATAAACATAGGAAAAGCAATACCATTAGCACAGACACAAACTCAAAGATTGCACTCATTTCTCTTTTACTCAGACCTATTGGTTGAAAATGTATGGATAGATATTCTGTTGTCCTTTTCGTCAAGTGATCAGTTTCATTGGTGGACTAGTCTTAATGAGTGTATTACACACAATGACATGGACCCTGGGTTATGCTGGGCTGCCAGTTAGTACTACAATAGAAATATATAATTTTCACAGTGAGTGACATTTTTGGGTTACTTCGTTAATATAAATATTTTGTGATATATTTCATATTAATATATTTTAATATATTATTATATAAAAATATATTCCATTAATATATTTTGTAATATCTATATGAAGCAAAATGCATCTTCAGCTTAAGCTTTTTACAGCATATTTGAATATTTGAGATAATATTCAAAAGAACATTTGAAACTATTCAGTAATTACAGCTCAGTAGTTAGAGCTATACTTCAGTGGCTGCTACCTTTGAGGAGAATTTAAGATGGACCTCTGCTTCATCCGCCAGACTCCTCTTCAGCTGTGCCCAAGCCTCTCCAAGAGTCCTGAACCCAGTCAGAAGAGCACCAGAGTCAAAAAAGGCACAGTACATCCAGATCTCAACACAGCACCTTTCCTTTACGTGTACTGGCCGTAAAGACATGGGGGAGTTTTTACACTTACACTTATTTTCAGGTTTGACAGAACTTATTCCCCAAGCTGCAGTTTATAATCAACAATCAGTAATGAAGTCATGTGAGCATGGATATATGCACAGATGCCTACTTTTAATCATTCATTAACACCATTCATCGTGGCTTACACGAAAGACAGCAAACAAGAGAACATCTTTCATTCAACTGAATGAAATTAGTATACCTTTAGCACATCAGTAGAGCATTTCTACTGAGTGTGTTAGTGGCTACAGACACACGAACACATCTGCCACTCTACGGCTCTTACATACCCTTCCTCTTGTGCTGCCAGTGGGATCTGGGAGAGCTTGGAGAGGTTCTTGGCGTACTCCTCTTCAATCTTTATTCTAGCGCACACAAAAGAAAGGATGCAGGGGAGAAAAAAGGTCAACAGTGTAATGTCACAGACCTTTAAAAAGTGCAGCTTAAAAAATATTCTTCCCTAGTTTCATTGGGAAGGCCCAATCCTAACTTAGATGTCCAACCAAAAACGCAATGAAAATACAAGGATTATTTTAGCTTGCATAGTAAGGGGCATTTCTTCATTGTTCTAGTTCACAAGTGAAAACAGGTCACCACAGGCAAGTCCTAATTAAATGTCAGTTTGTGCAGCTGATTACCTGCTCACACAAGGCAGTCTGCTTCAGTGTTATTATTTGTACCTATTCTGCGCATACTGTTTTCTTTCTCGACGCTCTCACTCTGTTGGGGAATGAGTCAGCCCCTCTCAGCTCACCTCAGAACAGGGGTTGCCTGTTATGTAACTCTGCCTACTGATTACTCTTATAATGTGCAGTGATAAAAAGTGTGGAACCTCTGTCGGCACTGTGTTTTCAAAAACCATGCTTTATGCAGCAAGAGGAGTTTATACCAGAGGTGGGTTGAGTACCCTGAACCCTTAGTCAAGTAAAAGTTTGTTGCTTTGTGAAAGTAGAGGTAAACACACCTTGTACAACATGAGAAATAGCTGAAGGCACTTTGCAAGAGGCATACAGAAACTGTGCTGTACCTAAAAGTGTAAAGTGTCTTTTTGTCATACGTGAACACACAGCACACAGTGTGAACAGTATGAAATTCTTCTCTGTATTTAAACCCATTCACCAGTCCTGAGACTCGAACCTACAGCCTTCTGATTGCAGGGGTAACTCCTTATCCACTGAGCACCAGTTGCCCCATAATTTAATATCCATAAAAAAGGCTTCTGTCCCTGGGTGGGCTCGAACCACCAACCTATTGTTAATGGGTTAATACGAAGCAAGAAATATATACTATCTGCAATATCACACAGCTCAGAGTGGCAGCCATCCAGGTAGACTGCCCCATAAAATGCTGAAGTCTCCTCCAAACTGCCAAGCAAAATAAAAGAAAGCGACACACATAACATAACTCCCTAACACCGAAAAATAAAAAAAGAGTAAAAAGAGTTCAAAATTGTCTCCTGAAATTAGATACTTTGTTACCATAACATTAAGAAGAAGTCTGGGCCATAGCAAAAAAAAAAATCAAGGAACACAAGCAATATAAAGGGAGATGGTTATGGAAATGTTTGTGCAGTGAGAGGCAGCTAGACCCACAAGGCTAGACCCACAGGGCTCTAAAGCTGGCCTACCTTTCTCTGATGAACTCAGCCATCTCTTTCTGCATCTGCTTGCCCTTCAGCTGCTTCTGCAGCAGAACCTCGAAGCCTGACACTGTGGTGGTCCCCTGAGGGTCCTTCTTATCAGCCTAAAAAGCACAGACAGAGAACAGTCAACAAACACACACACACACACACAGAAATATCACCTGCACCACATTCGAAAAAAGCATAAGGATGCAAGCCTTGTGTGTGTCTGTGTGTTTGTGTGTGTGTGTGTGTGTGTGTGTGTGTTTGTGAGTCAATGACTGCGGGGACAGGCTTGCATGAATCAGAGGGGGCTGTGTGGGGGCGTGAGGCCATGCGTGGATGTGCGTGATTCATGTAAGAGAGGGAATGAGTAGTTCATCTTATGAGTAATGGTGAGTGAGTGAATGTGTGTGTGTTTGTGGGTGTGTGTGTACACAGTATATGTTTTGTTAATCATGGCAGTAGTGGCCTTTGTAATAGAGAAATGCACCCTCTAAATTAAGCACATTTTTTGTGGTGTGAACATCTTGATCAATCACAGCTCCAGGAAAGTCCTTCTGTGTGTTAAGGCTCACATAATCTAATGAAAATACATTCTTTTGGTCAATGCAGACCAATTGGTACCCATGTCATACAGCTAGTTCACCCGTGTATGTAAAGTGTCTTTAGTTTTACTTATAACAGCTGTATGTCTTAATAAACCAAAAAAGTCCTTCTGTTCACTTGTATGTGACTTCTTTACCTCTATATGAAACAAGCTGTTTTATTTCTATTTTTTTCTGTTTTATTTCTGTTTTATACCTTTTAGACAAGTGGATGTAAATGAACTATGCTGATTGGCTACCATGTATTATGTCTATGAATATTTGAACATTTCTACAAAAGACGTTTTGTTCACCTCAAACACTTCTTATATTCTTATACAATATTTCATTAATTGTTTCTTATTCTGTATGCACTCTGTTGTCATAAAAAACAAGCCAATTACATACATTTACTTATTTATAAACACAATGTTCCCCAATGTGTTTATGGTGTGAAACACTCTTAGCTCTACTACTGTAGGCTAAACAAATTGGTATACACAAATTCCATAAAAAACAAGAACAACTTCAAAATAGACTGTTTTTAAAACTTAGTTTCCATCTATAGGTGGAGCACTGAGAGGATGGAACACGTAATCTTTATAGACCAAACTCTTTCAACCCTTATTTTTTCAGGATATGGGTCCTTCGGTGTATTGCAAGTTGAGGAACCGGCAACTTTTTTAGCAGCTCTGGATCCATAAGTAAACATCCCATTCATTTTCTCCAGCTATAAGACAAATAATCACTTCATAAAAAATGATTGGGAGCAAAAAAGTTTTGAAAAACTGACAAAATGGCCGAAATACTGTAAAAGATACCAACAAGTTTCTTTTTAAACAAACTACACTAATTGCCTGATAATTTTTTGTATAAGACTGTTCAGCTCTGTATACTTATCAACAGTGTTGGGAGTAACACAAAAGTAACAAATGACTGCAATGCATTGCTTTTCGCTGTAACACGGTAAGGTAAGGCATTACAGAAAAAAATGTTACTCGGTACAAATGTCAGTAACGCGCGTTACAATGCATTTTTAACCCGGAATGAAGTGATTTTTTTTTTCTTCATACAAATTTGCCAAAATCACCACAAGATCAGCAGAGGAGAGACGTCCGCGCAAAATGTTTCACTTCTTGTAGTCAGACAGAAGAGAGATGAGTGAACCTGCAACTGATCTAACGTCAGATAATACTGTTTTTAACCATAAGCCTAGCTCAGTCAGATACCACATCACCTTCCACTGGCTGTGTAA
>JBBPCY010000028.1:10754845-10785349 GCA_037974405.1 Brachyalestes nurse | reverse complement strand
CCTTTCATCTATCTATCTATCTATCTATCTATCTATCTATCTATCTATCTATCTATCTATCTATCTATCTATCTATCATATATCTATCTATCTATTTTTTTACAGTAATAGTCATGGGAGCCGCTCACATAGCCTCTTAGAGTTGGGCAATATGACCATTTTATCATCTGTTCTTACAGTTTTTGTTGTAATTCATAAATGTGGGGCTTTTAAATGGCAAAACCCACAAAAAAGATAAATACGGTCATGGATTGTGTGTTACATTTTAGATTACACTTTTTGTCAAAGGGCTATTTCGGCCCCAACACTTTTTAAAAGATCTGTAAATTTGGACCCACCACTTTTTGGAACGACCCCCCCGCACCCAAGGTTGACAAATATGGTCGCAAATTTATAATGGAGAGCACATTTTGTACAGAAATTGAGTTCATGATGTTGTGACGTGTCCAGTGCTGTGCAGATACTATGTACCAGACCTTCTGTGTCCCATTTGCATGTATCCCATTCTTCATTGCTAGACAGTCTTAATCCTATACGTGGCTTTCAAAGGACATATACAGCCATTGAATAAATAAGAGGCCACATCATTCTTTTTCTGGTTCTTGCTTTTGCAAATGTGGTTGTTTTAAAACTACTGACCAATTCAAAATTCCAAACAAAAAATGTAAAAATAATACATACAAAGAATGGATTAGTCCTTGGAAATGTTAAACTACACAACACTCACATTATTTTACAACTGCAACAATTAAAACAGTGATGTTAAGAGCAGAGTGTGTGTGTGAGACTCCATCAGTTTCATCCATCAGAAACTGAATCAGGAGTGAAGCTGCTGGAATACAGCACATAAAAAAACACATATGGAGGCGTTTCTTATTTTTACACAGCTCACAATGCAATAGTTCAGAAAAGAATAACAAGCTGTGCATTTTACACACACACACACACACACACACACACACACACACACACACACACACATACACACACACACACACTGCCCCAAACTGTACAAACAGTGAACAGAAAAACATTCTCTTATTTTCTTCCCTGACTGTATGTGGTTAATGGCCTATCTAAGTGTGATTCTGTCGACTGAATATTTTTCTACTGAAAACATTTTCACTTACTAATTCTAGTCTTGCATTTCTTCCATACACTTGTACCCACTGGCATGGATGGCCAATGCCTGCATGTGCATGTATGTGCTCATCAGTGTTGGGAGTAACGCGTTCCAAAGGTAACGAATTACTGTAATGCATTGCTTTTTGCTGTAACGCGGTAATGTAAGGCATTACAGACAAAAATTAGTAATATTTTACTCGGTACAAATGTCACTGATGCACGTTACAATGCATAAGCCCAGCTCAGTCAGATACCACATCACCTTCCACTGGCTGTGTAATGAGCTAATTGAGCATCATGAGCTACATTTTAGGTTGCCAGATCCATATTTCCAGTTATTTTGGTGAGAGTAACTTAAAAGTAATGCAAAAGTAGTGTAATGCCTTACATTTTAAAAACAAATTACTTTGAAATGACAGTAACAAGTAATGAATAATGCATTACAGTTAAAGTAACTTGCCCAACACTGCTTATCAATGTAAGCTGCTTGAGAGAGGCTGTCCACCTCTTGTGTATTGGTTATGTATAAGAACACTAACCAAATAAATTTACCTTTGACTGTGAGCATCAGTGTGTGTGTATGTGTGTGTATGTGTGTGCATGTGTCTGAGAGCATTTGTGCAGCTGCCACCGTGACAGCCACTGACGTGCTTCATCACACACAGCAGAGGCGTCACATTGTCTTCACACACTTGGCTTGAGAGGAGCAATGCTCATCCAGCACAAAAACGCCATCATCTTGTCAGCCTACAGCGGCTACACACACACACACCTTCACATCCCCAGCAAACTTGGCCACAGCAGCAAGACACACAGCTGAATCCCTAATGACATACTGGCTGACATACTATTTTGAGTAAAGTCAGTTTCTGCTGAAAACACCACAGAAGAAAGGAGACAGGAATCTTGATCAAGAAATGACAACATCTCCAGCAGTTAATCAAAGGAAGTGAAGAGTGACACATGCACCGCTCTAATCTGCGCCTTTTTAAACTAAAAAACCTCTACAAAGAAGCTTTGTTTGTTGTCCCAAGTTCCTCATGGCGTATTTGACTCAAAATGACAGTTTTCTGGCCAAAGCGGATTTAATAAACGAACTACTTCAAAAATGACTAAGCAGACAGGCCACTTTTTCCACTGCCCCTCTCAGTACCCCTCAGCAGGCCTCCAGTCTGACAGTCACTGGCTAAAAAGAGCCATGGTTTTGTTTAAATAATTCTCTGTAACGTGCAGTGCATGGACATGTTGAGTAACGGATAAAGGTAAAATGGATGGAGCGCCTTTCACCTGACCCTTTTACCTCCCATGCATCATTTTCCATTACACATTATCTGGCTGTCACACACACACCCCCGCCTCCACATCTCTCACCCAGAAGTAGTCACAGTAGCTCCACTCATTGGGTTTGAGGAGCTGCTGCTCAGGTGTGGACTGGGGCAGCGGGAAGGTGACGAAGTTGATCTGTAGAGAGAGGAGAAAAAACAGAATGAGTTCAAGGCAAAGGCAGCCACTGACAGATGCATGTGTGTGAGAAAATGTGGAGCAAAATGTCTTTATGCAGCCACAGTGTGTGCTCACAATGCATCCAAAATTACTGCGAGGTTTATTAATCCTACAAGTATTCACAAAAACTGTACAGAATCCTAAAGAACTGTGCTAGATATGGAAGACGCAGGGTTTAAAACATTAAGTGAAGGAGTAGGGCCATTAATAAGGTCAGACAACATAGAAATGCAAGTTCAGAGATGAAGAGATGGTATTATTGTAACAAATACCTATCAAAATATTCTATAGAGTTATTATTCTACTCCAAAACAGACTTGGGAAACTAAATTATAAATGTGTAGTTTGCCCATACCCAGGTACATTTTATGTGCATCTAACCTAGAGATTAGTAGAAGTGTTGTTCTGTATATTTTCTTTCAGTATATGCATATATGAAAGAACAGTTTTTAATCATTACCGCTAATGTACCTCTGATTTAAAACACATTAACCATGCACTGCTACTCATATGTCCAAAGCCTCGACTTATTTTATTCATTCTCTTTCCATGTTGTTCGTGATTTTCCCTTTAATGCATATTCTGTGATTTGCCATGTACATGACGTATCAGTTGCTTGTTTATACTCTTATATGTTTTACATTACACACAGAGACAGAAGGCAACCAATTTGCATCTGAAACTGCCCCGAGGGCTTAGTGCATCTGGAAAGAAACCGCATGATCCAAAGCTCAAACCACAACATTCACTGACACCTGCCTACACTGAGCAAATAAGCGCAAACAAGTTTAATAGCACTGCTAATGAAAACATCTAGTGACCAGAATTTTAGACTACTGACGAAGACAGATTAAGTGAAACTATTTTCGGCAATGGCACAGGCAGAGCACCCTCTGTGAGTGTGTGTGTCTGGCCATAAGTGTGATATAAATGGGTTTGAGCAAAATATAGCTGGCTTGTATACAGCTTGGAGGATACAGTGCCTAGCACTGCCAGAAGAAGCAAGGAGAAAGGAGAGAAAGAGGAAGGGAGAAGGAGAAGAGTGGGAGGTTTAGTGGTATGAACATCTTTGCCAGTATAAATGTTATACGGATTCAGAAGGTGAATGGATGATAAGCTTAACGCAACCATGCATGAACTGGTACCAGTGTACACAAGTATGAAGTGTGGCTGTCTATTTCTTTATCTATCTAGATGGATGGATGGATGGATGGATAGGTAGATAGAATGAAATGAATGAAAAGATAAAAAGAGAAGAAATATAAGAATATATAAGAAATATAAGAAAGGCTATCTAAACTAATGTGAAAAAGGACCCGATATACGAAAATTAATATTAAGAAAAGAATATTAAATATATATTTTTAAGTGTAAAAAGATCTATCTGTCTATCTATCTATCTATCTATCTATCTATCTATCTATCTATCTATCTATCTATCTATTTATTTATTTATGTCATGCAAGCCATTCTTTCTTACTAAGATAACTTACTGAAGCATGAGAATTCGGATCCTAAAGTGTGGCTACAGCTTAGAAAAGCTTGACAACAAGATAGTGAAGTCATGACCATGAGTTAATAAGTTGTGACAATGAGACAATTACACTGCTCCCACCTCTTACCAAGTCAAGGTCAGGCATTATAGGGATAGTACTTGAGTTCATTAATAATAATATACATTTATTTCACTGTATTCATTTTTAATATCCTTGAGTTTGTAAACCAGTTAGAGGAAAGCATAGCTACATTTACAAGATTCAGTTTAAAAGATCAAATCAGAGCAAAGAAGCACCCAGCCCAGGAGCCCTGATCAGTCCATATAATAAATACACACAGTGCAATTTGTCATATTTATTTTTAAACTAATTGTAAAAAACCTTATAAACATGATATTTTCCTGAAACCTATGGAAATCTCTGCTTTTCTCAACTTCCACCCAAGGGAAGCACATAAGCAGCTGGCTGGCACTCTAATCTTAGAAAGGTACTGTTTTCAAAGATGCACACAACAAGTAAGTCAAAGTACTTACTCAAGCAGGTTTCTAATAAACAGCTTTATTCTTGCTTGGGTCATTTTCTCTCCTTCTTTGATCACTACAGTAAAAATCCTCTTACTTAAGTAAGACTTTTCAGTACCTTTTTTATTCCTGTCTGTTGGGCAAAACAGATATATTGTTGAGGAAGATGAGGAAGGACAAATCAGCTTGTGAAACAAATCCAAAAAGCGGGGTAGATTAGGGCAAACATAGAAAAGTGGCAGTTGGTGGTCTGGTGGTTAGGGAGTTCTTCCTGCCATTAGAAGGTTGTGGGTTCAAATCCTAAAACTGCTAGTGTCATCGCTGAGGTACCCTTGAGTAAGGTATTGTCCCCAGACGCTCTGTTCCTGGCTGCCCGCTGCTTCACTTGTGTGAACGGGTTATATAAGAATTTCGTGCTGTTCACACTGTGTTGGGTTCATGTATGACAGAATGGTCACTTTACACCTTACATGACTTTTATTGGTCATCATCATTTTACATTTATTTAATTTGTAGGCAGTTATTTAGTTTTTGATGATTATTACACTGTTATTGTCGAAATAGTGGAAAATACTATGAAATAAACTTGACTCCACATTGCCCACCCATAACCCAAAAGCTTGGCAAAAATTACACTTACAGTTTCCCAATTTACTCCAAAAGTACATGATCAGCCAAGATCTGTTTGGGTCTGAAGGCTATTTGTTCAGTTTTGTGCTGAGACTAGGAGGTTAATGTACACAGTGTTGTTGGGATCACTCACTTATATAGTTTCTTATACTGTATAGCTTCCTTTTTTATCTGGAAGTATGTCATATCAAAAGAATCTGATATCACCTTGGCAAAAATAGTAGTAGCAGCTATTCTGAAGCTTGAATTTTATCAATACTTTTATTCAATTTAATTACAAAAAAAATAATAAAACCTGCTTTGACTGACTCGCTGATTGATGTGTTGAAGGCATGATTTTGGAAAATGTGTTTTTAAATGGTTCTTAATTATAAACAATAATTTAATTGCTTTCAATTGTACCTTTCTATTGTAGAGTAAAAGCCAAGACATGCTCAAAACACACCATGCCATCACTCCTCATTGAGGTAACAGACTAAATCTGATCAAGTGTTCACATGGACAAAGCAGGCACTCTATTAGAGGATACACTCTTGGGTCCACAGCGTCTCCAATTAGCCTGCAAGGGCTGCAATTATGTAATGTTCACCATCTGCACTGCCTCCCTGCAACTGCCAAACAGGATGTTCCTTCTACCACACACACACACTCACACACACACACACACACACAGCTTTGTAAACAAACGGAACCTCAATTCCCAACACAAAGAGAGGTTTCATGTCACGGCCGCGTCTCTCAGGCCACGCCCCCAGTTATCCCGGCCCCTGGAATACTGAGCCAGGGCGGGTACCCCCCGTTGTTGTCTGTGTCAGTTTATCCCTCTTACCTTGATTGTGCCCACCTGTACCTCATTTCCTGTTCTTACTTAAGCCTGACCTGGATGTCACTGTCAATTCTCTGTTGTGTCTGGTCTGCATGGTGTTGGTGTGTGCCCTGAGTGTGTGTGTTGCGCTCTCTCTCTCTCTCTCTCTCTCTCAGAGCTCTAAGCTGTAAAACCTGGTACGCCTGGCTTTCGTCCACCCTGAGGTGACATCAGAGCGAGGCCGAATAGTGTGGCTTCTTAGACTCCACTCACTTACGCTATGTGGCTGAGTGTGAATGTAACAGACTTGATTATAATTATGGAGCCAGCACAGACATCCTTACATTGTGGTTTTATCTGAGTTCTGCCCCATTTCTCCGAACACAACTACTAACAGCCACTTCTGCATTTCGCATCTGCACCCGCCAGCACAATCATGACACTTTGCAAAGATTAGTTAATGATTAAGATACGGAGTTGGCTTTGATTTGCAGCCATTAATTAGCATGTTAATGCGTTGCGCTGCATCGAAGCGACCCAGTGGTAAAGATCGGAATGGATTTTTGCAGAGGAAAAGTGCAAAATGTGAAGGCCAATTGAGTCACTGCTACTGATTAAAGACATTGTCAGGATGTTGAAATACTGAGGGCTGAGCCTAAGTGTTGATCTGTTTTTGATGTAAATTTAAAGTCACAGTAATTAAAGCAGCCTGTTTAATTCTAAGAGATAAAGAGAGATTGGAAAACGGTCATGTATCAAGTGGATCTAAGGGGAAAAAATGAATACAAGAAAAACATAGGATAGGGGGCTTTTAAAATGAACAATATCACTGCAGTTTAAGGGGTTAAAGGGTTCAGAGTGTACAGTTTTATTTCCTTTAATCTATGCCGGGTCTCAGTACTAACGCACTACTTATATTGTAGAGGTGCCAGTTTATCATTTCTGCTCTCTGGACGCTGGTTCTGGAATTATCCTGCACAAACACACTCTCATAGAAATGGACACAGTACATAGAAATGGATATGAGACAGATGTATACACATGTACACCCTACCCACACGCTTTCAGTGCTGACCTTACACTCATGTGTCCTGGTCACACTCTAATCAAACAGTGCCAGGCTTGATTTACACACTTGCGTCCAGTCCCGTCGCTCATTTTCTGCCTGGGAGATCATGCTGATTGTCATGGTCACTGGATTTTCCATTACAGCACCTCTCCATCTATCATTCCCTTTGTTTAATTCAGCCTCTTATCCTGCCCAAAATGAGCTCATTTATCAGGGTCTGTCCCATCATGGTCCCACATCTCTTCACTGCCCCATCCACCACCAGCACCATCCTGCCCAGCAGTAGGAGAGGAACCCCCTCATTTAATCCTGGAATGCAGCATGTTGGGGAAATCAGCACTTTAGCAGATCAGCTCAGATTTTGACCGGGGCTGCATGATAAGAATATAAAATTTGAAATATAAAGGATTCCAGTGAAATCCAGTGTCTCTGGCTGGATGCGCAGCACACACAGTCATAAAGTCCACATAAATCTGCAAAAAATACTAATCTAAATTCAGTTTACGTGGAATTACCTTGCAGAGTCATATGCAAAAGTTTAAACCCACAAGATCAAATCACACGTTTTGTTGATGAAGTGAAAAAAAAAACGCCTTCACAAGGAACAGATTTCAAAGTGCCCTTTTTCTGCAAATGCTGGTATTTTAATGTACTTGGGGAAAGACTATAAAATGCAATATAACTTTTGCACAGTTTTTTTTTCCATTTATTGTATTCATCAAAATGTAAAATGTGTGTGTGTGTATATATATTTATTTTGCATTACTTTTGGATTAAGTAATCCATTACTTTTGCATGACCTTTTTCGGATTACTGATTTTTTATGTTTATAATTGTTTTTGGGTTTTTTTATGTTTGTACTGTACATAGCTACTTACAGCACAACTACAAACATGTTGTTTCCGCACTGTGTCAAGAAAAAGCATTCCCAGAACATCCTTTTCTATACAGGCCTACGATGTGTTACATACATTGGTGATACAAATATGACTGATCATGCTGCTCTAATGCCAACGTGTAGACTATTTAGAGAAGGGAGAAAGAATCTCAGATCTGTTGGGAAAAAAAATGTCCTGGGAGTTTGGCTGGTAGATAACTGCTGGTCATAATGTACTGAGCTGTTCTGATTGAAATTATTTCAATACATTATCCAAAATTAAAGATATACTCAAAACAGCACATCAAAAAGTTAAGCAAGTTAAGTTGATACACTGAGTTAACCAAATGAGAGGGGGCTTTTTTGCACATATCAATTCTTCATAAGTCTGCAAGAATGCACAATATGGTAATCACGTCATAACCACCAGACATGGATCATAATCCATAATTTGCGTTGTAGTTAGAGTAACAACACTAACTAAATGTAGAGAAAAAATAAATGTGATCTCAGACAGATCCACTTAAAACTGGAAACAGCTGGATGCAGCTTCGTCTGCCAGGATCAAGTGGGACAATATCGACTGAAAGGTCTAAACTGCTTACTCGCCTGGGAAATTCATTTTTGAGTGCGTACCTTGCAGGACAAAAAGGAAATGCAAAGCTGAGGGGGGCAGAATATTCCAACTGAGGAGGCATTGCCAGGACTGAATGGATGCCTGAGGCGGGCAGAAGACCAACTGTTGATAAGCTGTCACACAAACGGATCCTACAGCTGGGACTCAGTCACTAAGTGGCGTGTTTGAAATAGGGGTTCAGATGCAAACAGCAACACTGACGACCCATGCAGCTGTGTGTGTGTGTGTGTGTGTTCGTGTGTGTGAGAGTGTACGGGAGTGAGGTATGTGAAGAATGGATAGCGTTCTGTGTTTGAGTAAGCAGAACGGTTGTGTGCAGTGCGGGTCTGGCTCAAGCCCATGAACCCACTGGCCTTTTCTTTAGGTGCACTGGCTGTGTGCGATTAGAGCTATTTTTTGCTGAACAGCAAATACCACTGACATAATGATAGTATGTAGCACGCTCCGGGGACACAAAACCACAGAGCGAGCCGACGAACGAACCTGGAGCCGTGATCCAGCCTGCATTGCTTTTGGTACAGCACACGGTCCACATGTGCAGGCAGGCAAACATACACTCACACACAATCGTACACATACACACACCTCATACTCCAGCGAACATTGCAGATCTCAGCCATTGCTTTAGACTGCCTGGCCACTGTTGCTAAGCGACAAATTGCTTTCTCTGTAAAGGCACACATTTCTTTCCCCCCTTGTGAAAAAAATGGGATTTTCCCAAGCATTGTATGGCATCACCATTTCTTTCTACCACATCACCTGTCAGGCACCACACACAATGCCTATTATAATATTTAGCCTCCGTCTGCAATCTGTATCACACTCTCTTTAAAGAAATGCTCCAATATCATCAGCAAGTACGGTCAGAGTACTCAGTATTAAACAGAAAACACGTTGCTCCGGCACGTGCCCATTGCTTCCTCTTGTATTGTTTTAAAGCTGTAGGGTTGATGGTTCTTTTACTAAGTGCAGGAAATGTGTAGAAATTATTCATTCTTTTTCTGTAACCGCTTAATCCATACTAGGTTCACAGGAGCCTATCCCGGGGTCTATGAGCGGCGAGGCAGGGACTCAGCCCACCGCAGGGCACACCACTCACACATGCACACCTACGGTCGATTTAGAACCCCCAGTTCACCTGACGTGCTCGCCTTTGGACTGTGGGAGAAACCGGAGACTCTGGAGGAAACCCACGCCAGAACGAGAAGAACATGCAAACTCCCCACACACAAGACCAGAACCAGGATTCAGACCCCCAACCCTGGAGGTGTAAGGCAACAGTGCTACCCTGCGCCACTGTGGGGGCATGTAGAAATGATTGCGCATGAGAATCAATCACATGCTGCAGATTCAGATGACAAACATTAGGTTGAGAAATGCTGGCATGTTCCTTTAACTTCCCTTCAACGCGTCTGCAGTTTGAGCAACAAGTCAATGGTAAATATGATTTATGACTGAGGGAAATTAAGCCTAATGCAATGTGAACTGTTTGGGCTATTTTGAATGTGAGGCAGATGGAATCTGTGACCAAGACCACACAAGGTGAGGAGAAAGGGACAGCTCTGGCTCAAACCCTGGGGGCTGTTCCCTCACTAACCCGTCCTGTGCCACACTATTGATCCAGATTGGTTGTCAAGGAGAACGGCATAAAGAGTCAAGCTAAAAATACTCCACAACATTCAGCCATGGAGACACACAATGGACATAATCAGGACTACTACAGAACTACAGCCTAGCTCTACATCATCTTAAATAATATAACAATGATACTGATACCGACATGCTACCTTGACTTCAATATTGATTTCTGGACAACACTTTTTAGAACTCTTTAATCCCATGTCCTATATTTCCTTTTTACACGTCTATTTTCTTTTACCTCTTAATTTCTTACTCCTTTTAATGGAAATGGCTGTTCCTGCCTCTGAAATACAGATATACGTATATGATGCATGTTTTGATAGGCTGCTCTGTATTGTGCCTTATTTAAAAAGTAGTCCAGGCTGAAACACTGCTTTATAACATCATCATGAATAGCAGGGCTTATGTTGAATAGGTGGAGCTGAATAAGTGTGTAAACACCATTTATTTATTTATTTATTTTTAAAGTGAGTGATACACAGCATGGTCCCTTTAAATATAAAATATTGGTCTTATTCTTGTGAAATATGATTTGTTAGACCTCTTTTGCATCCATGAAACACAGTTGTTAACATTTTCCTTTGGCCGGCCAATCAGCAGTCGAAGTTTGGAGCAAGCATTGCTATTGGCTCACTGAACCTGATATGACTGACCACTTAGGTATCGCAATTTGATATCAAATGACAGAACTGTTGTCATTTGAATGTTGAATTTGAATATTATTTGAATGTTGAACGTCAGTATAAATGTTGAATTTCTATCCCCAACCCTACGTGGAATATTGGTTGATTTCCAGATGTGCAAATGCCGTTGGTTCAGAGCCGATCTTTTCTTCAGAGATATGAAGAAATGTTTCAGCACATGCTTCAGGACCCTATCATCATCTGTCAACACCTGCATATTCAAAGCAACCCAAAAATGACAAAGTGCTGTATCTACCTATTTGAAAAAAAAAAAAACTGAATGACTCTCTCTCTCTCTCTTTCTCTTACCATATATATTTCTCTCGCCATCTCGCTTTGTGTGTGTGTGTTTCATTTCAACACCCATTAATCACTTCTATTGCCTTTGTCACCATGGAAACTGGACTAGCCAAGTCTTCCCCCGTTTCCCTGGGCTGCTGCGCTCTCTCCCGGGGGGCGGATCTATGATTTTGATGGACAGTTCTGTTGCCCTATGAGCATGACTGAATTCCCCACTTCCAAAACTACATTACAGAAGTCCTGACCAGCCCTCTGGTACCAAACGGCATCCCTCACCCACTCACTCATGCATTCTTCCCTCATTCTCTCTCTCCCTCTTTGTTTGTCTCTCTCTTTCTTAGCCAATACGGTACCACAGGTTACATAACAGCGGCTAGTTTAAACCTGAATTATAGCCTCTCCATAAGCATTCAAAAGAGTGCAATTACACTGTTGAAGAGATCCACATGGGTGCTAATTAGTCATCTGCGTCTTTTTATGAAGACGCCTGTCCTGGAATAATGGTCAGAACACTGCAGGTGCTTACAACCACACTAAAAACTAATGCATGATTAAAATGTGGCCATTAAAAATGTTACATCAACACAATGTTCTCTTTCAGCTGATTTACTTTTGGAACTGTGCAGCAATCTGACTATTTCTCACCTGAGAAAGAATTACTAAGTACTAATCCCCACTCCTGAACTTTGATGCTCTGTTAAGGCACTTGGCACTTGTAGTAGCAGAATAAATCAATCTAAATACACAGCAGAGAGTAATGTCCCATAGTAGATACAGTCATACAGAAAAAAATTGTGTTGTAATGTCAATTTATTTTGCTCCAAAAGGTTCATAGAATGACACTGTTTCAATATTAGAATGACTATAATTAAAAAATGTGGACCGGTCCAGTCTGACTAATATCCCATCTGTTTAATAATATTAGTTTCGGTACATATACTGATCACATATGTCATTGATAAAATAATTTATGGAAATGCCTTTGAATCATGTAAATTCCGTGTAGGATGTGTAAAGCCACAATTTCAGTGGAAAACAGGAGCTAGATATAAATGAGAACCATGAAAGAATAGAAAAGGACTATGTGGAATTGTTGGGATGTAAATATATGTGTATAATGAAGGCAGTTAGATGACCCGCAGCACCCAGGGAGGGTGGGGGTGGTAGCATCACTCGACCTTCTGCACAGCGCTTTATGAAGCGTATGCGCAGATGCGGGCATGTTACTTCACAGCCTATGCCACAGCCGCATCCCCACAACACGCACGATCTGCCTCACGGCTGCTTTTCCAGCGCGCTGGACCTCAATATGGCTCCTGCATGAGCCTCCAGTGTGTGGGTTTGGTGTATTTCACTTTGTGGTTCCAATAGAATTGCTGAATAAATTTAAAGCAGGGGATCAAATATAATCACAAAGCCATGCTGAAAACCAGAAGTGCCATGGCACTGAGCCATGGGTGTGCATGTGTGTGTGTGTGTGTTGGTGTCTGAAGAAATAAAGCTCATGTTGTCAGAATCAGCCATGTCAGATAACAGAGCTTTTCTGATGCTGCACAGCTTGGGTTGCCATTCAAAAGACTACACGCTCACCAGTGCTGTCACAGCGTCTAGCAGCAGCTTTGTTATGCATCAGAGCCTGAAACAGAAACTGTTCGTTGGGGGAGGAACCTGTACACAAGAAGGTGTGAAGGACCCAAAACAGCAGTGCAGCAAAGCCATGTTCCAACAACAGATGAAAAAAATCAACTGCTCCCACATGCAATATAAACCCATCCTAATGCATTCAGAAGCAAAAACAGCAGTGATGTAATGCCCTGCACTAGTTGGTGAATCTTCACAATTTTTTACAGTGCTCTTGCTTGGAAACACACACATTCACATTCCTACTTTACAGCACAGTAGCAAAGAACTGTGAACAGATGTTTCCCATCTGCAAGAGACTTGAGGGAGGCTGATTTAAAGCCCTGCTGGCCAGTCTGAAAATGGTATCAGCTTGACACTTAGCCTTTTCATTGACTCAGTGACTGAAGATCATGTATCAAATTATGAAGCTTTAAGTCATGACAGTGAGTGGTACTAAATCTACTTGTGTGTCTTGGGGTGCGGTGTGTCCCCGCTGTGCTGTTTACAAACATTTACATGTGCATGCATGCATGTGTGGGTGCGTGAGCGCTCATGTCTACTCACAGTGGTTTTGGTCTCCTTGATTTCCCTCTCCTTGTTCTGTCTCCGGGCCGGAGAGAGTGAGCCAGGGCTCTGTGGGGAGAGATAAGATGCATCATCAAAACTGCCCTCTGTGTCAAAGCTTTCCTCCGTCTCCATCTCTCAATTCCTCCCTTCCTTCACTCCTTCCTTCCTTCCTTCTCTCTTCACTCTCTCTCTCTCTGCTCTTCTGCCACACTGCTCAACTCCCGCGCGCAGTCTGCCTGCCTGCCTCCGTTGCCGTGGCAAGAAGCGCTCAGTGGTGCTGTGTGTGTGCGTGTGTGTGGAGGGGGGTGGGGGTGGGGGTGGGGTTGTGCCAGTGCTCTTGGTGAAGGGTGGGTGGTGAGGTTGTGTTAGTGGTAATGCTTTGCAAGAGATAAACACTGAGTGAGTGAGTGAGTGAGTGAGTAAATGAATAAATGAATGAGTGAGCCTACACTTTAGAATGCTGAGTACACACTGGAGGGGGGCAACTGACAAAACAAAAGGTCTGACAGAGTGATAGAAACAAGGGAATATTACAGAGAAGAGAGAAGTAGAGAGAGAGAGAGAGGTAGAGAGAGAGAGAGAGAGAGAGAAGGAGGTGAGGCGGTGGAAAAGATAGGAAGCCAGAGTGAGAGAAAGTGACACAGACAGAGTGATGCAGAGAGAGAGAGAGAGAGTACATGGATGAATGAGTGGAGGTGTGACAAAAAAACACAAACCTACAAATCGACAAACTAAAGGATGGGGGAGCGGAATGATGTCGAGTGAATGACAGAAAGGTAGCCGAAGAGAAAAAGAGAGAGAGAGAGAGAGAGAAAGTGAACGCTCACAAAATGGTACCAGAAAGGGTTCTTTAAGTGTTGCCCGGAGAAAAACAAGTTTAGTTTCCTTAAGAACCATTGTTGTAAATGACAATGTGTGGATCATTTTAAAGGTTTAAAGACCTTTACAACCGTGCAAAAGTTCTATACCATCTAAGGAATAAGAGCCCACACCACACTTACCCTCTACTTGGCTGTTTTTTTTCAAATAGGGACCCAAAAATTGTGGTTCTATGGCATCACACTAGAACCCTTTGTGACACACTTATTTTCAAGAGTGTATAGTACAGAAAAAGGAAATAAATAGCAATATAAAAAGAGGGATGCTTTTAGATAATGTGCAACTGTTAGAAAGCAAAAGTGGGAGGGCAAAGAAGAAAAAACAGCTTTTATTTACACAAACTGCACCACGCCTCCCCCCAGCTGCGTGTATGCATGCGTGTTTGAGTAAGAGGGGAGGAGGGGAGAAATAGCCGAGATAAGCATTTAGAGACTAATTGGGATTGGAGACAAGACACGCCGTCACACATGACCAGTGGAAACGCTCTTCCTTCATAGGTGCGTGTGTGTGTTTGTGCTTGTGAGCTGGGAGGGGGGTGGGATGGGGTGGGGTTACCTGTTTGTGAAGCTGCATGATGCTTCAAGGTATCTGTATTCACTGTGCGAAAAGAGTGCGCATCTGCCAGTGCTTGTGTGTGTGTGTGTGTGCATGTGTGTGTATTATGTGAAGGGGTGGAACTGAGAGTGAGTGCAGGTGCTATATTTACACACGAACCGAGCAGCAGACCTCGATTCTCAAGCGTGTGTGTGTGTGTGTGTGTGTGTGCTTGTATGTGTGTGTATGTGTTGTTCCCAGTGTTCTATCTTCCATCCATGATGCTTATCTCTGAGCAAAACAATCCAAGCGCACCTCCTCACACCCTCCTAATGACCATGTGTAGTAGACACACAGCATAGACACATATACACACACACACACTCCTGAAGAAAACTAGATCACAGCATGGAGACATGTAACAGCAAAATGCAGCAGACAGCCACACACACACACACACACACACACACACACACTGTCCTTCGGACGATCACAATCTCAGCTTGTGCGCAGGTACCAACAGCAAAAGGCAGGACACACACACAAACCTTTTCTCTCACCTTTCTCCAGAACATGGCAGCGCTGGCCCAGAACCTACCGCTCTGTCCCGTCCTGTGCTGTCCTGTCCTGCTGTTTCCTGCCATTCCCCCAGACATGCCACAGCCCTCCGTTCTCCCCTCCTGCCCTGCACCTCTTGCCCCGCTACAGTCTGCCTTTCCCCTGCCTGGCCCTGGCTCAGCCCCTGACCATGTTCTAGTGTTCGCAAGAAGGCTGCCCATATGGCCTGCTCTCCTCCTGGCTGCGCCTGTCTGCTTGCTGGCATGCCAGCACCTCCGTCCTACCACTCGGCGGGTCACGTGGCCTGCCAAGGATTTGACTTGGCCCGACTTCAGCTACTGGTTTACCTGTTACCGTCACATACACAAGTGGCTTTAACCCTTTAAAATGTGGATGCACCTTTCAGGCACTCAGACTGCCTCATAACTACTTACACGACTTACATCTAATTGATAATATCTTTCCAGTAGTTACCAAACTATTCATAGCAGTTATTCGTCTCAATTCCGCCAAAATCGACTGACCGAATAAATGAGTCAGACTTCATAGCCTAATCATCAGTTATTCCCAATTAAGTTTAGATTATACTTTAAGTAAAGCAGGGGTAAAGATATACCAAAACGTTACAGGTAGGAAATTGACTTTTTGTAAATCCTTGAAAAGTCAGGTCATGTTGGGCTCAGACAAATGTTTCATTTGTCTTTTGCCCAGACATGCAGTCTAAGACAGCTAAGCGGAGGAGAGTCACTACTTAGTGATCTGACATTTGATTTGAGCCCAGCAGTGAGCAAAACAGAGGACATAGATTACTTTAGATGAGTATGAGCAGGCAGAACTTGCCATGGAGCATCACATAAATGCAGAAGATCTGATGTTTGTGCCCCAACGGATATGATTCAAGTGTCGCTTCTTAACGTCTTGAAATACCAAAAGCATGGCATAGTTCCATACTTAACAACACATAGGGTTGCCAAGCAGGAGCTTAAGGTATATACGTGTTCTACAGGCTTTAAGCAGCCATGGTGCACAGACTTACACATCAATCCTCTTAAAGTTCTCAGCTGTGACCTGCCTCAGCAGGACAGTACCTGGCTGTTCACGCTGGCTTTACGTTGCATCATGTCTGCCTTCTCCAGCTGCTGGACAGGAGCTCCAAGTGTCTGGCATCCGTTCACTGAAAGTACAGGAGAGGACAAGGACTTACACCAACCCACTGCTGCACACCGAGACACTCTCAGCATCCACGCAATGTAAGATGTGTTTAGACTTGATCCATGCAACTATAAACAGAACAGGTGAACTATCATAATTATTTGAATTATAATTGTGAATTATAGTTTTATGATTTCATAATAACCAAGTTTAGGAATGTTTTCAGTCATAGAGCCTCTGCTTGCAGGTACTCTATAGGATATGTAATATCAAACTTCAATGTTTAACTCTTGGAAGCTGACAGTTATAGTCTGTACCATTATAATGTAATTATATCATTTAAGAATCTGTATCAACAGGTTTATTTATTAACTGTGGCATAGACTGAAAGTTTACAGATCTGGCAGGTTTTCTCTGCTTCGTTCAAAGAACTACGGCTGAGACACAACAAAGATACAATATGGATAAGAAAAACAAACACCCATCTGACAAGATACTGTGCAATGCTGTCTGAGAGCCAGGAGCCATTCCTGTCACCTCCTCAGGGCTGTCCAATAATGACCCTGGAATCAGGGCATCACCATCCATACCCAAACTTGGCCTCTGGCTACATAAAGTTTGGAATAATTTGTTTTCAGTAATAAAAAATATGATACAATGATACATACTATACTGCTAATATGTATTTAGTCACCATATTTCAAATAATATGTACATACAGCTATGGAAAAAAATAAGAGACCACTTCTCCATTTTTTTCTGTACAGTTTGCGGCAGTGTGTGTGTGTGTGTGTGTGTAAAATGCATAGGTTGCTTTTCTTTTATGAGCTATTGCAGTGTGAGCTGTGTGAAAAATAAGAAATGCCTCCATATGTGTTGTGAGTACTGTAGTGTTTGTAGAGCAGCTTTCCTATGTGCTGTATTCCAGCAGCTTCACTCCTGATTCAGTTTCTGATGGGATGAAACAGAGCTCACACACGCACACTGTGCTCTTAGCATTATTTTAATGATGTTAAGAGCAATTGTAAAATTGTAAAATAACGTAAGAATGTTGTTTAGTTTAACATTTCAAAGGTATAATAAATTATTTGCTTGTATTATTTTAACATTTTCTCCAAACATTTTTTGTTTGGAATTTTGATTGAAGTGTTCTCAATAATGTATAAAACAATAGTGATATGCACATTTTACAAAGACACATTCACACAAATTACAAAAGCAATCACCAGACAAGAAATGATATGGTCGCTTTCTTTTTCCATGGCTGGATTTATATACATGAATGCTAGTAGGAAGCTGTAGAGAATGTTTAAGTGTGTATGGAATGATAAATTAAGCTGTAGATGATTTCATAATGATTAAGAAAGCTGTATAACAGGATGAAGTTATATTTCAAGAATCTACATTGTCTTTTTTCGAAGAACAAAACCAGTTTAGTTGTCTCCAATCCCACTCACTGCTAGGACTCCTCCAATCACACAATACCACCTAAATTGCAATGGGAAGGCTATGACATACTTCCTTTGAGTCATGTGAAGCCGCATTGTCACTGGACAGCGTAACACGCTTGGAGGAGAGTGCTGACTGCCAGTTCTGTTATGTCAGCGAACAGATGCTCATCCTGGCTAATATTGTGCTGGGACTAGAGGGGAGACCACCCTACCCACATTCACCTCCATGGGTGGCTGTGGTACCACTGGGGATCGAAATCATTCAACATAAAAAAAAAAACCCCGAAACGTATTTACCTTAAATGTTTATTACTTAAACCCATTCCAAATACACATAGAATATGCACAGGACAGTAAGTATTAGCATAGCAAAAACTATGTCTGTGAAAGAGCTATGGGAAAAACATATCACTGAATAACAGTGATAAAATGATCAAGTCAGACAAATATAAACAACAGATTTAACCTTTACTTTAAAATGTTTTCCTCTGAGAGTACAGGACAGCTAATCAAGTGTTAAAAAGATGTCTCTCTACTTTGTGCCAGGCATAAAACAGGAGCCTTCAATCCCATGTGGCTATATGATGAGGTCATGGCCAAATCTTCAGTACTGGAGACTGGCAAGTCTCCACAAAAACATTTACTTTACTCCAGAAATAGTGATTTTGGGCAACTTAGATGAAACCCTGTGTGACTGCCAGTGAACTGAGATTTTCATTATTTTAGCTTTGATTGCAGCTGCACATTACTATTCAGCCAGGATTATTATCCTGTAATATCTCAATGAGCCCAAATGAAGAATTCAGAGAAACTTCAGAGAAAATAATATAACTTGAGAGTGCAGTCCCATAGTATCTGCCAAAGCATGGGGCAACATATCTGATCTGGTGAATTCTGAGGTCATTATTTTGTATAAAAATAATAATTATTGTTGTTATTGCTGCTGTTTAATATAAATTAGACCACTTACTTAACCATCATTGATTACTTACTTTTTATTAACGTATCTGAACCGCAGTAATAAACAGGTGCGGCAATTTCAATCATAAGGAGTTTGTCATAATTTCCAATACTATTCTTGTACTGTGTATATTGAGGCATGCTATCCTTAAGACTTTCATTCATCATCTTTCCCCTCGCCGCAGCAGTAGTCCAGTGCGTGTGGGGAAAGTACACGTGAGCCATTCGCCCCTCGGGCCGCGCGGAGAAACCGCTTAACAGGCCCCAAATAACAAACCCTGCCTTCGGGAGAGGAATAGCAATGAAATGGGAAGGCAGGAAAGCAGCAGGAGAAGGAATACATAACACAAGCTGTAGTTCTTGCACATCAGGATGTTTTAAGTGTGGCTACAACTACTGTTGTGGCCTTCCATTCCCTAAAGCAATGGTTCAGCCAAACCAGTTTGCTTGAGCTACAAGGCTAATGGCACTGACATGAAGCTTATAGCCACTATACAGCATTATAGAAACCGCATGCTTATATCATCACATACTTTTTCTCAAACCATATGGACTATTCGAGTCACCTGAAATATAAGCGCTTATGAGTTTTCTGAAATGGTATGACATCCTGTTATCAATTAAATTAGACAAAAATACAAATATGAGGCTCAATTGTTGATTTTCTTTTTAAATGTTTGCTCAGTATCATCACAGTAGCAGCCAGTACTGAGCTCTGTTACTTATTTAGACAGCACCCCAAGTTTTATTAGCCAATATGGAAGCAATATTTTTTTTGCAAAGTGTGTTGAAATGCTGATCAGAGTAGAAAGAAGGCTCATACAAAACAGCACATCACTCGTTTTTTCATCACCCTGTTTTTATTACAGCATGCTTGATGGTTAAGACTACTTTTTAAAATATAAAATAGTAATACTGGATACGTAATGCAGTGACAGAAACCACAAGAGTAAGTTTATTTGAGATTACATAACTCAGCATGGTTTGAGGCACATGGGTGATGATTTACACATGCAGTTTGCACAAGAAAGATTGGTGGCTGGTAGCTTTTATTAGTTACATTGGCCTCTTAGCTCTAGCACGAAACTATAGACACTCACCTTGTAAACAAAATCTGTCTCTGCTGCCTGCCTACATTTGGGTTAAGGGAGAAATTTGTGTAAATGTTGTTGATTCCATCATTTTATGAAGAGATCAAGGTTCGGTTTCAAAAGTATTTTACTATTAAGATCGTCTTAACTGGTAGACAAAGCATCAATGTGATGTTAGATCTACTATTAAGTATAATTTCTGTGCTACACTGCTTTTGGGCAGACCCATTAGGCGAATGGCTTACTAAAAGATATCTGATATATAAAAATTAAATATAGCAGAAATGCATGAGTAGAGCATATATAAGGCAGATACAAGCCACATAAAATCACTGGACCCTTCTGTATGCCTCCCTTGGGAAAGATATATAGGTTTTCTTCTGACGTGGGCATCAGTAGGACAATCAGGCCTGATGTCGTTTAGAGTACTGAAGCATGAAACTCAAACTCCAGAGAAGTGTATATGGCGGGGGGGTAGTCCTGGCTAGAGTGGGGAACCATGGATCAAACCAAGGTCATTTTAGGAGTATGGGGTTACCTGAGTTCATGCGTGTTCGAGAAGTCTTCGGAGCAGCGGCAGGTGTACATGGCCGTTCCCACGTTGTCTCTGAAATACACATAAAGTGGAAGACATCTTATGATGAACCAGACCAATCTACAGTCATTCTTTTATATGTATTATTTATTTATTTTATATATGTTTCGAGAAACTGGTCCATGTATAGTTTAACTGCATATGTTAGCATATGACCCTTTGGTATTCCAGCATCCCTCAGGACCAGTTTGACCGCTTTGAAGATATTTGCATGTGACATTCAGCCTCCCATTGTAATAAAAAGGTCTCATCTGGATGCTCTGGAAATTTAAAAGGACGCTCCACACCTTTAAACTGTTAATTCTAATGAGCATCATGACGGTTAGCATTCATGACCATCAACCTTTAACTCCTAAACTGTGTATCAAATAGAACTTAGATAATAGATGTTATCATACGTTAATATACATCAGCCCCAATTTTGCAACCTGACAAAGAGGTGTTTTTTTCTCTTTTTCTCATGCTGTATATCTTCACACAGTCATTAAATCATTCCATCTGACGCCTAGCAACAAACCTGCTAAAATCACAGATTTTATTTACATAGATTTTGCCATTTTTAATATACACTATGTGGACAAAAGTATTGGGACACAGCTCTTAATTGTTGATGTCAGATGGCCCTTTGCATCCAGTGAAGGGCAATCTTAATGCTTTAGCATACCAAGACATTTTGGACTTTGCATCCAACTTTGTGGACCCAGTTTGGAGAGGAACCTTTTCTATTGAGAAAAAAAGACACAAAGACATGGTTGGATGAGTTCAGTGTGGAAGAACTTGACTGGCCCACACAGAGCTCTGACCTCATCAATAGAACGGAGATTGTCATCCAACATCAGTGCCTGACCTCATCAATGCTCTACAGAATGAATGGGCACAAATTCCAACAAAAACACTCAAAAATCTTGTGGAAAGCCTTCTAATGAGGGCCGACCAACTCTATGTAAAAGTTTATGTATTTGAATGCAATGTCATTAAAGTCCCTGTTGTTGAAATGGTCAGGTGTCCCAATACTTTTGTCCATGTACTATGTACAGTGCTTTTTTTTACCATGTCAAACAGAAAAGATATTTCAAAGCCTTCTCTATCCTTCTCTAAACCAGATGCAGCCTGCGGTAGAGAACAACCAACTAAGGGTAATGTTTCTTTTACCCAGCCTGGACTTTTTTGCTTAGTTGACCTTATTGTGCTTTCAGTGGGTATTTTTTGCACTTTCACTTACAAAATATATTGCTCTTTCCTGGCAGCAAGTGAAGGGTCAATTTCCCCAAACACAGAAAAGTACCCATGTAAGCGTTATTTGGTGATCTGTTGCAGATAGTAATCTCAGATATAGAGTGGCTATTTTGGCAGCCAATCCTGTAAATGCTATTTTAGAATTAGGTGTCTAGAAGGAACATGCTTGTGTTACTCTGTGTAAGATGATGAAGGATTGTGGCCTAGTTGTAGCTGTCAGCTAAAAAGACTGTAGTAGAAAGATCTTATTTTCATTAAATGGATTTAAGTGGCAGTAACAGATCATATTTATTATATACATTTGGCACTCTATGCATTTGTTTGACTTAAATATCTTCCAAGAAATACATTTAAATGATCATGATTGAATCTCTATATTACTTCAAATCGAAATTGTTTCAAAATTCAGCATAATCAAGTCCAGTAAGCCACATGTATCAGATTTCTCATATATAAGGCGACAATGGCTATTATTCACAAATACAAAAAACAATACAGGCTGTTGAAAAAGACTGACAAGCAATCTGAGAGGGCCACATATTGCAAAACAAAAAAGAAAGAAAACACACTGAAACTGTTTACAAAGCAAAAGCAAAAGCAACAGCACGTGGCTGAGCCGTGCACAAAAATAGCCTGTGGACAGTTCAGCCAGTATTCACTGGAGACCTGCAGTGCCAAGCCAATGCCAAAAATGTGGAGGGTGTGCCAGCTTGGAGCCGAGCACAATCCAGAACATGTTCCCACAAAAGAGATATTAGATCAGTTGTGCTGGTTCAAACAAAGCGATCCAAATCAGCACTGCATCGGAGCATTCTGATCCAGGATCAGCCATTAGAGATGGGTATTTCAATTTGGATGTTTTCAGTTTGGATGTTTTGAAAATCTATCCACACATCAAAATATAGATTTTTACTTATTTTAGCAACAAGTTTCATATTTGCTATGAACATCAAAATCATGAGCTATTTTAACTTAATACAGCAAGTTGCCTTTAAATTCTGAGTGGACTGAATTTGGAATGTTTCATAATAATCAGTGTGTTACACTAATTTAAGCTAATGTTCTTATCATCTGACGTAACGTTTAAGTCAGCCAAGGTCACTCAAAAGTAGCGTTAATGCTATAAAGAAAGTCGTGCATATTTAGGAGCCATTTTATTATTTCATACTGTATTACAATTTTTTTCAAAAGTGAAAGTGGCCTAGTGGGTAGGATACTTGCTTCCAGACCAAGAGGTCATGGGTTCAAATCCTACCTTCAGCACAACACCACTGGGTTCCTGAGCAAGACCCTTAACCCCAAGTTGCTCCAGGGAGACTGCCCCCTGTAGTTAGGGCATGGAAGTCGCTTTGGATAAAAGCGTCTGCTAAATGCTGTAAATGTAAATGTGTTCATGTATGACAGAATGGTCACTTTCACTTTAGTACCTACCAAAAGTGGTCCAAGGGAGGACGACTGGTGAACCAGCAACAGCGTCATGGGCGCCCAACAATGACTGATGCATGTGGGAAGTAAAGGCAGTGTGATGATGTGGGCAATGTTCTGCTGGGAACACTAGGATGCTGGCATATATGTCCATGTTACTTTGACATGTACCACCTACTTAAACATGGTTGAGGACCAAATACGCCCCTTCATGGCAACAGTTTTCCAACGGTAGTGGCCTCTTTCAGCAGGATAATTCATCCTGCCACACTACAACGAGTGTTCAGGAATGGTTTGAGGAGCATGACAAAGACTTCAAGATGTTGTCTTGGCCTCCAAATTATGGGAATCTCATCTGGGAGAAGTGCTGGACAAACTAGTCAAAACCATGGAGACCCATCTCACAACTTACAGGACTTAAAGGATCTGCTGCTAACATCTTGGTTATAGACACCACAGAACACCTAAAGAAAATTGTGAAGTCCATGACTTTGTGGGTCAGAGCTGCTTTGGTAGCACCCACACAATGTTAGGTAGATGGTTTAAATGTTATGGTTGATTGGTGTAATGTAACAATATTTTATTTAATTTTTATTTTTGGATCATTTCTAAAGGCCCAGTCAGCAAGCTGTATTAACACAATGTAAACGGCAGCTTTTATTTTCTACTTTAGCAACGAATGGAGATACAACATTGTGTTCCAACAGCTGTGATACGTAAAATAAGTCCTAAAACTGGTCATTGTAATTTGATTCCTATTAGTGTCAATAAGTGTAGGTTTTCAATACAGTGCACAAAATTACTTAATGAAATGATCAGTTCTATCAGTACTAGTACCAGGATACTAGTATTGTTATTACATGATATAGTGTTTGACTATCTCTATCACAAATCGTGCTCTCTCTCCCTCTCTCTGTCTCTCCATCGCTCTCTGGCCTCCATCCCAAACACTGTAAACACAGGCTGCCCCATGGGAGAGATGCCTGGGCTTTATTCCCTAACTACTGATAATGATCACTATTAAAGAGGCCTGCCTTCAGCGTGCACTTCTATTAGCTTTCACTGGAAAACAAATAGTTGTTACAGTATTATGCAGGCCAAACAGAGTGCTGTAGTTCATCAGGAAAATGAGAATATGAAAAGGTTATACAGCCAGTGTATGTGTGTGTGTGTGCGGAGGGTGGCTAATATGTGTGTGTAAATCAGATTAATCCATTCCAGATCAGTTCTGTGGCTCCCTCTTCAGATGAATGGCTTGTGGAGATGATGGAGAATGCTAATGATGCTTCCCAGCCTGCGGCCATCCGCAAGGCCGAGATGGCTTCTATGGTTACACAACAAAATACAAGAAAAAGCTTGCACCCTTATCAAACGTTTGCATTCTTTATCGAGCTCTGCTCGCCTGCTGAGAGCAGCTTTGGGCTAGATTCATAAGCAATGCAGCTGATAAGAGATAAGCTACTTGCTGTTCAGTTTGTGCCACAGTAAGGAGAATCAACGAAAACGAATATTCCTCTTAAAAGGTCAGGACAGCAAATAAGACCTAATGCGCTTGGCATTTTAAAGTGATTGCACGTAACCAGTTTTACAACACATCTGCTATGTTTACTACATTTCACTGTGTTAGCATTCTCACCATACAAATCACTGTCCATTTTTTTAAACCCTTAATCTGTAGGCCCACCTTGCTGGTGTATTGTTAGAGAAAGTAGGAAAGTGTGATGTAAAGAATCTTCTAGCCATTTGTCAGTGGTCATTTTCTGACCATTGAACTGGTTTTACCAAGATATTTTTGGTATAAGAACAAGATAGGCCTCTATGCCAGGGCATATTTCTACCTTTTTATAATAAAAATAGCCTGAGTTTGTTAATGAATTTGACATTGTCAGTTTCTTTTAAATAAAAGGGGTTATTTTCAGCCTGTATGGTATTCTAGGTGGTTGCTAGTTGGTTGTGGTATGAAGTGGTTGTTGCTAGGCAGTTGGTAGGTTATTTGTATAGAATAATAAGAAATAGAACTTAACATAACTGAAACACAGTGTGGTTCAAGATACTTTTTTCTTTTAGATGTTTATATTAGTAGCCCTTGATGACAAATCTGATTGGTATCAGGTTTCAATATTGGTACTGGAAAAGAAAAAGTGGCAATCTCCATTTATAACTAACTAAAGATCTCCAGGAAGTAAACAGTAGAGTTGGCCTACCTTTGCTACTAGTGTTGACATAGTATTTGCGTCCCTCAGCTGATCTGTAGCACTTCCAGCCCATAGGAAGAGGAACACTATCCACCTCCACTTCTACAGCAAGACTTGTAGGAGACTCCTGGGATACACAACACAAAACTTTGAAGAAACTAGAAACAGGCTGGTACTAAAAACTCAATTCTGGTTTAAAAACATTCTGCCTTATCTGTGATTTCAGGGAATTCTTTAATATCTTTTCCATTCCCAACAGAGTAGTGATTCCCAAATCTGGCCCTGGAGTACATAAGGTTAAAAACTGTGCTATAGAGTTTTGGGGCCAAGGACATATAGACATTTATAGTTGAACTGTTAACTGTCTGATATCTAGTTCAGTACAAAAGATCGCCACTTTCCATTTTTGGACACGCCAACAGCAATTCTTTCTACAAATGGTGTTAGTAATCAAATGACTCTTCCCATGAATCATATTACCATGTGATGTGAGCACAATGACCAATTTCAGATGTCCCAGCAGAATGTCTGACAAATCACATCTGTTTAGTTTTCACTACCCTTTACTAATAAAAACAATAATATCACCCTGTCACAAGAAATAATGGATGGCAATCATATTACTGCTCAAATCACAAAGTATTAAGGAGCCCAAGATATACAATAGACAATGGTCTGTCAGTAGGGTGTTTGTGTGTAAAGACTGAGTGGAAATAGACAGCTACAAGAGACTATTCTAATTATTACCTGACAGGGTTCACACCTTATGTCCTGCCTTAGGCCTGGTAGAAAAAACTGAATGTATTGTACACAAGGACGACACACTTAAAAGCAAAGGTTTCTAAATCTTTCTTGACTTAGTTCGTTAAACTTTAGAAGGTTTTTTGCACTCACACTTTCAATTTGTCAACCAATGAAAGGTTATGTAAGGGAAATCTCTGGCATTTTTCCAGAGAAACCTTTATGGTGCTTTTAGTTTTAAGAGTGTATGTGCCCCAAGCTCCCAGTTTGAGACCTAAAAACCCAGACTCCATAAACCCACAGCTACTGTCAGGGCTCATGTACTGCATTATGAAAAGTGAACATATACAGCAAAGAACCACGGAAATACTTCATACTACTTAATTTAATGGAGCAGGGTACATAGCATGACCAGAACAATAATTCAGCCATTTAATAGTATATGACCTGTCAAAAACAAAACGAATGGCTTCTCACACCTTATCTACAGCTTCCAGCAGTGTCTCAGACTGAAAAGACAAACAGAGAGAGGGAGCCAGGGGGAGGGGGAGTGCAGAGAAACAATAAAAAGACAAGAGACAGAGAGCAAACAGAGAAAGACAGTAGAGATGGAAACAGGGTGAAAAGAGAATAGTAGAGCTGAAATCAGCTAGAAAGAGTCAGTGAGGAAAATGAAATGCATTCAGACTCAGATCAATCTGAACCTCTGTTCTCAAACATCCATAGAGGCTATCCATGGAGGCCCTTTAGGGGAGAGGAACAAAAAGACAGAGGGACTGAGGGGTGAACTGATTATTTACCCAGTTAATCATAAGACTAATAATTGTATTACACATCATACTATACATGATTAAGAAACGGTTATGAAACTAATATGTAAAATGATTTAAGAGTGCAAAACAAAAATCTGATCACCATTTTTACTTATCATAATAAATAGAGCAACAGCACTGGGAAGTCATCGGAAGAGAAGATTTAGATTTAAAGGTAGAAATTGACACTTTGTGCTGCAGCATTGAAGAAGTAAGGGGTTAAAGGAATGCTAAAAAGCAGACAACACATTCTACAGCATCAGGCTGCCGCGACCGCTGCGGTGTGGGCGGACCACTTCTTTTGATGTGTGACATAAAAGAGATTCTCCACTCCTTCGTTCCCCTCCCTCTCTCTCTCTCTCCATCCATCCTTCACGCTCTCTCTTTCTGTTTCTCTGTCTCAAGGTTTAGCCGAAGACCGGGCGCATGCTGCGAGGGGGGCACAATGGTGAGCTCTTTTACGCACAAGGGGGCCATTCTGAAATGTATTGCTCTTTCGTTCAGCCGCTTCAGCAGAAAGACAGCAGGTCGTTTGGGTGCACTGCTGGTGTGAGCATCTTTCCCCTCGGCCTTCTCAAATCAGCACACGCAGAATTCATCCGCTAGTACTGTGCTGCTGTTTCCAAATTCCCTTACCTTAATGTAACTGATGTTACCTAATGTAACTAACAGGTAATGAAAGCTTACACTTCGTCAGTTGGCTTTTTCTGAACAGCATATCTAAATCATCACATTCTTGCCTCAAGTGTCACGTTGTTAAATAATCTCAAGCAAACTTGCTCATGCAGTTTCTGACACTGTCCCACTCAGGCATATGGGCGCCTTCCCAAGTATATTTCAACCCAGTTAAATTTCACAGCATGCTGACTTTACAGCCCACAGACTCTCTCACACTCGCATATGCGCTGCCTTTGTGCAAAAATTCAGTACTTTCAGCACCTCGACGGGAAGCACACTTATAATATTGTTATTAGAACCTCCCTCTGTATTGTTTCTGTATTCATTGTTTTTAAAGTAAATATGAAAAAAAAAATGATCCTCAAACGTATTTATTTATTCATTATCACTGTGGATTTTACAACCAATTTTAAGGGAAACATTCGTCAAATAATCTGTCGTACCCAATCTAAACTACTCCTTTCAAAAGGATCAAGCGCAAGGAGAGCAGTGGCCCAAATGTTTCAGTTCCTGAATAGAAAAAGACAGACTGTTCTTTCTCATTCGGTCCTCAGTGCTGAAACATCTCTGATCTTTTATCTCAAATCCACTCAGTGTGTGAAATCAGTTAATCTGCATGGGTCCCAAACAGCCGGCTGCACAGTTGCGAACCCATCAGTCTCTAAAACATCTCCAGCTTGCTATAGCAATGAGTGTAGAATAAAGAATCACATATTCCCTCATACATTGATTATAATGACATTTTTAATTCACTTTTGGTTTGTGACTTTCCAATAAATTCATGATAGTACTAAATTTACCCAGCGCTAATGAAAGGACGGTGACCAGAGACCATGACAGAAGATTAGACATTGAGTTAAAATGCTGGGAGAAGAGAAGAGAAGTGAACACGAGCCATAGGTTTGAACTGGGTGAAGGACAAATACGTGTGATCCCAAGCCCCTATGACTTCACACTGTCTCTGTTACAGAGAGGGGATTAACTGGAGCGGCAGCCAAGTTCTCACATTGTGAATCCTTAGATTTTCCCAGTTAAATCCTGTCTGAGGTTCAGCTCTGGGGTTGCAGGATGTTAGAAAAATGTTCCTACTCACACTGATCTGGGACCACTCAAACAGCTTCTCTTATATTGCTTAGTTTAAGATCCCTGAAGGGGAAGGAAGTCATAGATCAGCTCAACAGCCCTCAGTTCCCTTTTTGTAGCACGTCCATTTAGGTCATGACTTCAAGTAAAGCAATGGTCTCTATGTCCAATGTTAATACACAAGGACAGTAAATCTCACGATCCAGTATCTCACAGATTCTGACCATTCCATCTGTGATAAAATGGCCTTAAAAATCAGTGTCACTTTTACTCACTTTTAGTTTTTGATTCTAATTTGTGCTCAAGATATCCACAACTGGTTTTCTTCTTATTGTTCTTATAGGACAGTCTGTCCACACAATGGCCATCTTGGTAAAACACAAGGACATATCTTTGTCTTCAAATGGGGAGAGACCAACCACAATAACATTTTTTAAAACATTTTTGACACCACTATAAACTCTGACAAAATAACATTAAGCTCAAATAACACACAAAAACACATTTTTTCAGGTTGTTTGACAATGAGGCAAGGCCCTACAAGCAAGCAAGTTCATGTTTTTTTTTTTATTGAAGGTTGAAACTTCTCTGCAAATAGTCTCTATGTTGAACATTTCTCATTAATTTTTCACTGCCACATTTGTAATTTCTCTGACAATGCTTATCATACTGTTTCCCTTTTTGGTCATTTCAAGACAAGAAAATTAAACATTCCAAGAAAACTATGTCATGTTTGTAAAATGTTATTTCAGCGCAGAGCCGCGTTTCTTGACCCTGGTCCTGGAGGCCCCCTCCATTTTTGTGTTTTCTTTGGTCTCAACACATTTGATCTGACCAATCAGCTAACTAATATATGATCTCTGGGTTGAAGTGGAGAATGATAACATGTGCAAGGACATGATATATGAATCACCTGATACCATTATCCTGTTTGAAAATACTGTGTCAGAACACAAGTAACACAGATGAGCTGTGGCTCAAATGGCTCCATACTTCCTACATAGTGTGCTATATAAAATAAAGGCTCCTGCACCAAAATAGTGTATAATACATCTAACAAAAAGCCACTGACAATTCAGAATCACATAATAGACAAATGGCGCACTTATTTCATGTGTCTATGAAGTGTAGCTCTCCTTAAGAACACTTAGTTTCCCTCAGAAAACCGCAAAGTTCACTGAAGCAGCATGAAAGTTGAAGTTTAAGCTCTGTCTCGGGCCTACAGTGATGTACAGTAATGTACCCATCTCTCGGTAGAAAGAGCATAGGGGGAACAATTAAATGGGCATAATTCAACATAGTCAATTGAGGCAGAAGCAAGAAATGGGGCAATAAAAAAATAGCATACCTCTAGTGCAAGCCAATAAACATGGCTACTAAAACAGTTCATTTGACACAGGCTTTTTTTCCATCTGTCTTCAGGGTAGGCAGGGACATTATTTAATAAGCAACAGAAGTGGCTCTGGAGCTGAGCCATGGAAGCAGTCAGAACATAGTTGATATACTGGAGTTAAATCTCTTTACGTTAACTTCCATTAAAAGTCAAGAATGTTTTGCCTTCTGCTGGAAAGTTATTTTCGAGGTACATGGACATGTGTATATATGTAGTAGTTTAGGGTTGCTAAACTACTACATAT
>JBBPCY010000028.1:10707497-10754745 GCA_037974405.1 Brachyalestes nurse | reverse complement strand
TCACTCTCTTATCTCCATGTTTTCCTTGCTTATGCTTTAACCTATAACTTAGCTGGTTGTATCTTGGTTGAATAGCGGTTTGAAAAACAGATGTGGACTACTTAAGCCCTAATGCATGTTGCTCTGGATAAGAGCAGCTGCTAAATGGCATAAATGTAAATGTACATATCATTATAGAGCAGCATTCAATGCAGAAAAGTCTACCTGTCCCACCACTAAGACAATGCTAATTTCAATGTAATTTGTGTATAAATATAGACATGCACAATGCATAAAGCTGACTCTCAGAATCGTTGGCCTATTTATTCATTCGGTGATCATTAAAAGCCTGCTAATATCTACATACCAAGACATACTGTGTGTAAAGACTTATCTTCAAATATTGCAATATGACAGTCTGATACTGAAAACCGTACACGCTCATCTTAAGAGAAGTTCTTAAAGGAAAAATATCAGTTTGATAATTCAGGTTTTAATGTCGGTATAGGAAAGGAAGAAAGTGACATGGGGTTATTTCTAACCACCGCTCCGTCTGAAGTGAAATCACAACACTCATTTCCAAGTCTATAGCATGCAGAAAACAATGGACCAGCTGTGAAATAGACACAAAAAAGTCATATTCAGCTCCAATGGACACACATCACACATTATAAAGTCCCTGTCAAACTAAAGATCTAAAGATCTTACCATGTGCTCCAGTTCTTCAGACAGTTCTACAAGATAGAAAAGAGAATTCGGGATGGTGAACTCTTCTGTGGGCCTGGTAGCATCCAGCACTGAAGAGAAATCACCATACAGAATGTAACCTCAGCCTGAAACGACACGAAGCCCAGGGTCAAAATCCAAGGATGTGGAAAGAATGAACAGACATGAACCCTAACCCCTCTTTTTTCCTCTCGATTTCCTAAAGCAAAAAAAAATGTCTGGCTGTAGTTACCAGGCTTGGGAGCTTTCTAAAAGGCTTTGTTTAGGGGTTCCAAATGCAAGTGGGTTAAGAGCAGGCTCATGAACTGACAGGGCTTTTAGATACGATGGGCAGCACAATGCCTGACACTGTGCAGTTGGAGAAAATGGAGAAATGACACTCTTTTCCATCAACAAGGCCAGTTTTGTGCTGTCTGACTCAAGCAGACCTTGTACAGACTTTCTCCCGGCTCTGGATCCCCTCAGTCTCCACATGTAACGGGAGTGTTTCAGACAGATACAACTGCTCAGCTGTCCTTATTGCTTCCCAGAACTGAACGCTAAGAAAGAATGATGAGCTGGGGGACAAAGTACTGTCTTGAGAATGCAGAGTAAATGAGGCAGAGTGACGCTCCCACAGCAGAAAGTTCCTTCTGCATATAGTCCATCTGCTGGCAAGAGCTTTGACACAGGCCTGGATGTGTGTGTGATAAGACTTTTTTTAAAGCAATGCAGCAAAAAATGCTAACATTTGCTTCTTTAGTTTTGAAATTCAAGGATTTAATACAATATAATCAATACATTTTTAAACAAAGCAGCAACAAATACTAACGTTTAATACCATTAATATAATCAGCCAATTACCAAACTTCATTTAGACACAATCTTGAATTGTTTTGTTATATCTGACAGCATACTGGTGTCAGTAAAGGCACAAAAAGTACAGAATAATCTGTGTGGATATTCTCAGCACAGCAGTGACACGATGATGGGAAAATACTAGTTTGTGTGTGAATGTGTGCACAGAGTGAATCTCACACAGTCATCACTATAGCTCATATGATGCTGCACAGTTTATGTCTGTCATCCTTTAATCTGTCATCAGTGGTCAGTTTCTGTCCACAGGACACTGATGGCTGGGTATTTTTGGTTGGTGGACTATTCTTAGCTCAGCAGTGACCCTGAACAATACTCCAGCAGCACTGCTGTGTCTGATACACTGTGTGCAGCACAAAAAACACACACTCAAAATTATCCACAACCTAAATAGTACTTCTTCGCTGCTGGTGCTGTGGGGGGACTACACAGGTAGACCACTCTCTGCAATTGTAAACTACAAGCTGAATAAAGAAGCAATGAGTGCAAATACAAGGTAAGTGTGCCTAATGAAATACCTTGTTGGTATATAAGCCTTAATTCCATGTTAATGTCATTAGTCTCTTAGCTCTGGAGCTAAAATAATGAAGAAATTTCCAGACACATCTTGGGTGAAGGGAAAAAATTTTCCCATGCACACAAAAAAGACACACTGATGGGACACACGGATCCATAATGGTGCTTTCGTTCACTAAGCAATAAAGTTTGTGTTACAAACTTGTCTGAAATCTGTTCATACTCTTTCTGAATACATTTCATACACAGTTGACTTAAGAAAGTAAACCTAAACCTAAATTAATTAAGTGCAGCATACTGGAGCAATTTGATTGAAACGCATCTTGGCATTTTCCATGATGGTGTGGGGTAATTTGTTAAATAGGTCAGCCAAAGCTGTCACACAGTGTTTGCTGTCAAATCAAACAGCAAAGTCAAGAAATTAAGTAATAGGGTCTTTTAAGCAGACTCCATCTCGGAGTTCAGTTTTATTATATTGTGAATGCTGCATGTGTGGGTATATGACTTTAATTCAGCTGTTTAATCATTAACCACCAGTACAGAGATGCCTGTACAACTTGTACTGTACTGGTCTGCAAAAAATAAATCAATAAATAAATGAAACTGTCACTGCGTGTCTCACAGAAAGTGCCAAAGCTCTCCAGACATCTCCCATAGGAGCAGTATTGGCTGCATCACTCTCTGCAAGAAAATGCAAGAACACTTAATTGCAAGCGCTTTCTTTTTTTTACATCTGAATGTTCCTCCCTCATGACAAGAACCAAGGGCCCCCAGCAGCAGATGTGCTTGATCAAGATAAAGCTGTTTGTGAAGTGTTCCATGTCAGTCCCAGTCTAGAGAGAATTGAATGTCCAATTAACTAAATGTTTAACTAATTACAGCAACTGGTCTGCGTACTAAAAAGTGTCACACATTATGTGTGCATACTTTAAAAACTAGCATGTTTGTTATTTAAAAGTAAGCATACTGTGCATACATAGTCTGGCATGGAATTAACAAAGTTAAAATGTCAAAATGTTAAAAGAAAAGTAGTATGCATACCTAAAAAAAACACTAGAATTTATACCTAAAAACTTGTATGCATACTTAAATAGTAGTAGGCATACCTAATTTAACAGTAGTATGCATACCTAATTAAAAGTAATGTGCATACCTAATTAAACGTAGTATGCATACTCCATGCGTTATTACTTAAAACTTAGGATGCCTGTCTAATTAAAAGTAGTACACATATTGCGTGGATCATTAAAAAGAAGCATGCACACTTAAAAAGTAGTATACACTCTACATACATTAAAAATCACTATTCATAATTAAAAAGTAGTATGGATAACCAATGAATGTGTACTTAAAAAGTAGTATGCATACTGTGTGCAAGCCTAAAGAGCAGTATGACTGCTTAAAATAGGATGCATACCTAATTAAAAATACTATGCACATAGTGTGGGTACTTAAAGTAATATGCATACTGTGTAAGTACCTTAAAAGTGGTATACATACTGAATGTGTACCTAAAAAGCAGTATGCTTATGCTTACACAATTAAAAGTTGTATGCATATTTAGAAAGTAGTATGCAAACTGTGTAGGTACTGTGTGGATAATTAAAAAGAAGGATGCATGATTAAAAATTAAACCACAGAATACATACTTACATAAAAGTAGTATGCTTATTGTGTCGGTACCTTAAAAGTAGTATGCATACTGAATGTATACTTCAAAAAAAAAAAAGTAAATTGCATATTGTGTGGAAACCTTAATATAATCTTCACAAATAAGTCTCAGTTCAATCATAACTTGTTTATTGATGTATATTCTTTTATGTATGTATGTATGTATTTATTTATTTAGATCTGCTTTTTAACCCTACAGTGATTTGTTTATTGATTTATCTTGACCTGATTATTATTTTAGATCTCAGGTTTTCATTCATTAATTCATTCATTCATTCGTTCATTTATTTAGACCTGATTATCTTTTAACATCCCCCCTTCCCATTGATTTTTTAGATTTATTTATATTCACCTGATTTATCTTTTCACTCCTCAGGTTTAACATGAATCTATCTGCCTCATTTATCTTGACCTGATTATCTTTTTGACCCTTTTTCTTTTATTTATGTATTTATAAACCTTGTCGATTTTCTCATGTATTTCTTTATAGTCACCTGCTTATCTTTTCAACACTCAGGTTCACTGTTTGATTATTTATTTATTTACTTATCTATCTATCTGTCTGTCTATCTATCTATTTGGATCTGATTATTTTTTCGACCTTCAGGTTTTCTGTTTATTTATTTACTGGGTATGTAGCTTATATCTATTTATTTGGGTTCCTAATTTGAGGGATGAGTGACAAGGCTGTTCTCGGACTGAACGTTTACCTCTTCTTCCGTCACGTTAACGTGAAAACAATTGTTTTGCCAGAAAAAACAATTGTTTTGCCAGAATTGGCGGGAAACACCCTCGGCCTCCTCAGCAGCTGGACGGAGCTCCATGTGCCGAACATCAGCCTGTAGAGCAAACAAGATGGACCTGCTTCAATCCAACAGAAATTCGCAGTATTTCAACTGAACTTGTGTCTACACGAGTACTGCAGCCCTTGTCAGTGGATTTATGATTCAGTCTGGGTTTCACGATGGAGGATGAAAGACTCTGGACTTTCTACTCTTCATAGAACCGACACGTTTATGACAGCCCACAGGTTTAAATGGACTTCTATTTTCACGTCCCTGCTGCTTTAATGACAGTCGACCAGAGGTAAAGCGCCCCCTGGTGTCGGTTGGACAGTTTAACACCAGGCCCTTCTTTATGCAAGCTACATAGGATAGAACATATCGACGCCTTGCTAAAATAATCGCTAACTAATTTACCTCAGTTTTAATTTTCCTCAGTTTTTCAGGAAACACACACAAAAAATTAGCTCCTATTCATTTCAATGGGCAGGCTCTTGTCCTAAAGTGGTAGAATCATATTACCTGATCGACTGACGGTGTAGGCAATTTTACCACAGGTGGCCAGCATCATTAGTAGATGATTTAGGCAAAAAATGTATTTTAGCATGGTGACGATGTTTGTATTATATTATTATTAAAATATTGTGTTGCTACAGTTTCATTTAGTAACAAACTTAAATAAAGTTTTCTTTTCTTTTCTTCATTTGGCAGCCTGGGACCACCCTGAGATCGGAAGGTCATGGATTTGAATCCCAGGATTGCCAGTGGCACCACTGAGGTACCTTGAGCAAGGTACCGCCCCACACACTGCTCCCCGGGCACTGTTCCTGGCTGTCCCTTGCTTCATTTGGTGAATGGGTTAAAGAAAGAATTTGTTGTGTGGTGTGTTCACTTTACTTATAAACATATAGACTTTGTGATCTTATAAAATGTTCTACATGATGCCAATAAGAATATTACATTATATTATATTATATTATATTATAACAGCTGTATTTCAGAAGGGTATGGGCCATGAAATACCTCCGCGCACAACAGGTAAATTTATATCCCAACATGAGGCATCCCAACAAGATAGAAACAGAAGCCTCTCGTGTCTGCATTTCCTTTTGGCAAAGCCACGGGTATAAAGTAAGCCGCCTTTGTGGTAAGCCCACTTTGCTGTGACATTGTTTCATGCTACAAAATAGAGGACTGCTTTAATTAATTGTGATTGAAGGTGAGAACAGCCGTGCCAGTGATTGTTGCCTTTTTGCGCTGGGCACGTATCTAAATTAGACACTGGCAAGACGACGAGGCCGTGATCCCAGACAGCAGCCCTGGCACCGTGCTCGATGAACCATGGCTCATCTGAGTCAGTTCGGTGCGACACGCATTCGACAGCTGCATGTGAGCAGGGTCTTTTTATGACTTGGGAGCATTTCCGCCCTTGCTGACCCTCATCATAACTTTAAACAAATGAAAACAAACCTCCATCAGTCCCTCTTTACGAGTTGTTCATGTCTGGATAATCTGACACTTTTCCCTATTCACAAAAATAGCATGTGCATAAAGCACAGCACTTCAGTTTGTTTTTCCTTTGAGGCCCACTGTATTTATAGATGCACTAAAAGCAAATAGACAGCTCTCATATTGAACATATAAAGCCCCATATCATACTAGGTAACAGAATTCTGTGCATCTTACCATTTTTAAAAATGTAAAGAAATAAAGACAGTAAGAGCAAAAATACTCGATAGGATATTCGATAAATATTCACTTTTCTTTGTTTGTGCTTGAGATGGAAGATTATTCATTATAAATGATATTTTAAATTATTGAAACTAGTCTTCAAATGTCTAATATTTACTGTTTACATATGATTACATTTCACAATCACTTTGTTGATACGTTACTTTTTATTCATGTAGCAATGATGTATGTATTGGAATCAAGAACAGGCAATGCATTTTGAAGTACATAGTAAAAATATGTGGATTTTCAGTCCTTTAAACTGTTTAACTTATGTACTGTATAGATGCTGTTCAGATTGTACTGAACTTTTACTTTATGCAGAGATTCTTTAAATTATGTTTTAATTATCATTGCATGTTCTTGTCTTTTGTTGTAGGTATAAAATACATCACAAAATACAACTCTGACTTTGAGGGTCTATAGGAGGTTGACAGCATACACACCTATGTTCAGTACTTTGCAGAATTTATGAGCCCTCATTTCTTTATATATTGCTTTGAACCACCTTATTGGTACAAAAATGTATTATGTTTAGCATATTGAGTAGATTAAACGAAAGAAATGGGAAGAAATGTATGCCTAAAGAAAAAAAGTGTCTAAAGATGCAAGATGCCTAGATAAAGGCGTTGCAACCTCTCAGCATTCAGCACCACCAGTATACTGATCACTGCCTGATCATCTGTAATCATCTGCCCCTGTTTCTTCACTGGTTCACGCCTTAAGATGTGCTTTATTCTGCTTGGATGATTCACACGCAGGTCACTGTGTGGCTTAAACAAAAAACATTCCTCTGAAACTGGTCAGGTTCAGGGACTGGACTGGAAATGAAAGTCCTTCAGGAAGTCTAGAGAACTGTTCCTCAAAATCACATTAAAATACAAGACAGTCTGGCATGATACGCGCAAAAATGAGGGGTGGGTCAAGACTTTTGCACAGGGCTGTACGTGACATTGTACCACTGTGAAGACTTTCATACCGATGCAGATTTGGTGATTTTATAGTGTGCGAAGCTAAATATAACTGCTCCTTGTGTGTCTTGGAGTTGTCTGTGAACGGGTTTGTTCTGCTCAAACAATACATGCCCATGTATAGGACTGAGGGTGCTCACCAAGGACAATGACTCTGTATAAAAGGACTAGCAGAGGGAGCCTGGGGTCCATACTGGAGAACAAATAGGTGAGTGGGTCATTTCTCTTATTTATGAACAGGAAAAGATGGACCTTAACTTAATTCGAGAGGATACTAAAGTGGTAATTAATGATTACAATGATATAGTGTGGAGATGCCTTACAGTTGACTATCATGCTTTACCTTATCACTATAAAAGAATATGAAAAATAAGTTACCAGTTCTAATTTCAGCAGAGTATTACTGTAATTCTGTTCATGAAATTTTATTAGGCACATTTTCAGAATGATCATAATTCGATCCTTGAGATAAAGTAATTGAGAGTGGTTTGATGAAATTGATCAGCTCTAATTTCTTTTTTTACTATTCATTTTATGTAATGTTGATAATAATAAAATACAAAATAACTGGGTTTCCTTCTCCTTCAGTATTAATTCTCTGCCATGTATGTGTTTTAAAAATACAATTTAAACTAAACTCTTACCTCTAAAATAGTGTAAAAAATATGTCTCAGTAATGTATACCAGTCTCTGCCTCTGTAACTAATGATTGTAAGTCTCTGTGGAGAAGGGTGTCTGCCAAATGCCTTTATGTCTTTATTCGTGTTATAACGTCATATGAGGGAGCTTTTAGGGGCTTTAAAAGCTTCAAATATCTTGTTCCCATCACAGCCTTATGGACCATTTAGACTGGGTATATTTCCCTGGAATGCCACATTTCACATTCATACTCTGAATGACTTAATTTACATTTTAACAATATAATTATGCAGATATTTAGAAAACTGGAGGAATTCCACATTAATTATTGCTGCATGTTGTATTGATAACTAGATGTGGACCTCTAATGATACTTCTTCTCATCTCTCTATCTTCTAAAATTGTCTCTGAATCATTTCAGCATACCATCAGTTCTGTACATAATCTGTTTGACTTATGCACTGATGCATTAGTTGTAAACTAGTAAATTTACTCCGCTGTATTTTTTTGTCTAAAAAACTGTATTTTTCTGTCTAGGTGATCTCTACCAACAGCTCCTAAAAGGCCAAAGGCAAGTCTTGCATTACACAAACTGCATAGCTGTACGAACACCAAATCCCACTTCACTGACATATCAGCATCTTTCTACTCTTGTCACTGATCCGCAGCTTTAGTGAAGAGGTTAAGGATGAGTACGGATGCTGAGATGGCTATCTTTGGGGAGGCTGCCCCATACCTACGCAAGACAGAAAAGGAGAGGATGGAAGAGCAGAGCCGGCCCTTCGACAGCAAAACAGCCTGTTTCGTGTGTGACGACAAAGTACTGTACGTTAAGGGGACCGTTCTGAGTAAAGAAGGCGGCAAAGCTGTGGTGGACACTGAGGATGGCAGGGTAAGTCAGCAAAGCATCATCTGTGATAAAGAACAGAAAGATAGTTTTAAATTCCAGTAGAGCAGCAAATGCTGCATACAGTAAAATTCTTCATTAAAAATGAAAGAAGCAAGCTATATATACAGTAGAGTAGAGGAAGTAGACTCAGTAAAACGTTGCTACAAACCACCTTGCAAAGTGTAAATTATTCATTTTAAAATCAGTATTCCTGCTTAAATAATACATGCATGGTTTTGTTAATACTAAGGATTTTATTATGCTACGTGACATCATAGTATGTTTTTGAGAATGTTTTAAAGGAATAGAAGTGGCACACATTTCTAATGATGTTCAAAGAATAGGAGTTCAAAAAGTTACAAAATTAATCTAAAAATATTAGGCAGGTAGTTTAATGTTATGGCTAGTTGGTGTGTAATTCTCCATCATATATAAGGCTTTGTTCCTTTAAGGTATATATATATATATATATATGCTCACAAAATGTGTCAGTTTTAATGGTATTGTGGTAGCCATATATACAGGCCTTATATATAAACTGGAGAAATATACAACTAGCCATAACATTAAAACTACCTGCCTAATATTGTGCAGGTCCATCAAAATAGCTCTGACCCATCAATATTAACTTCAAATCCTTTAAGTGCTGTAAGTTGCAAAATGAGGCCTCCATGTATTGGACTGCTTTGTCCAGCACATCCCATAGACGCATCTGCAGCTACACAGCCCCATATACAGCATGCTGCGATGCACTTTGTGTTCTGATACCTTTCTGTCATAGTTAGCATTACATTGTGCTACAGTAGCTCTTCTGATTGGACCAGTAGATTAGCCATCTTAGTTGCTCAGATCCCATTTTTCATGTTTCCAACACATCAGCTTCAAGAACGGACTGTGCATTTGCTGCCTAATATAATCCACCTCTTTGACAACTGTCATTGTAACAAAATAATCAATGTTATTCATTTCACCTATTAGTAGTTTTGATGTCATGGCTGATCAATATGCATACTGTTTATATACATATGTTTTATGCCAGAGCCTGACTGTCACAGAAGCTCAAGTCTTTCCAATGAACCCCCCCAAGTTTGACAAGATAGAGGACATGGCCATGATGACTCACCTCAATGAACCATGTGTGCTGTTTAACCTTAAAGAGCGCTATGCATCATGGATGATCTATGTGAGTATTCACTTTACAATAATGCACACACAGCCATAGTTTTCTTGAGGATTCTATGTGAATATTTCTGTGTGATCTCTTTAAACACACTTCAGTTGTCAAAAATCAGGCAAAGAAAATTTTTTTTGGTGTTTCCAATTTGGTTTGACAGACCTACTCTGGACTGTTCTGTGTGACTGTAAATCCCTATAAGTGGCTACCAGTCTACAACCCAAAGGTGGTGACCGCGTACCGGGGAAAGAAGCGGATGGAGGTTCCGCCACATATATTTGCCCTTTCTGATAATGCCTATCAGTTTATGCTCACTGGTATGACCAATCAGTCTTAACTTTTGCGAAACAGTTTTTAATGGATGTCTATCAAAATGTCTATGACATATATGTGTGTATGTGTGTGTATGTGTGTGTGTGTGTGTGTGTGCGCGATATAATGTGTTTCATTTTGCTTCTGGCAGATCGTGAGAATCAGTCTATCCTCATCACGTAAGTACAGTCATCAGTCTTTAGACTTAACTAGAGTAGTTTGAGTAATTTAGTAACTACAATAAGTTACTGAGTAACTAATAAACATTAATATGTAAGTAGTAGTTATTAGAATAAGGAACTGAAGTATGAGCCCAGAGGGCCCAAAGGGCTATTTAAAATATAAATGTATTATTAAATGTATTAAAATATATTATTAGACAAATAACAACATATAAATATATTTAAATGTAGACAAATAACAACATTATTTTATAACAATATATAATATTGCAACAATATGATACCATCAACAGTATGTAACTAATTGAGTGGGTTTTGTCTTTTTCTCAGTGGAGAATCTGGTGCAGGGAAGACTGTGAACACTAAACGTGTCATCCAGTACTTTGCAACAATTGCAGTGTCTGGAGACAAAAAGAAAGAGCTTGTCACCAAAATGAAGGTAAGCACAGGGCAGGTTGGCAGTGTTATCGCTTTGACTTTTCAACTTTTCACTGAGGTCAGTGTCATCTGCCTTTTTTTAAGGGTACCCTGGAAGATCAAATCATCCAGGCCAACCCTCTGCTTGAGGCTTTTGGGAATGCCAAGACTATGAGGAACGATAACTCCTCTCGCTTCGTGAGTTCACACAAAATATGCACGTTTTCATATGTGCAGTTCTTCTAAAAATATGCACCAAAACATATTTCTCTCCAGGGTAAATTTATCAGGATCCACTTTGGAACAACCGGGAAACTGGCATCAGCAGATATTGAAACTTGTAAGGGCCTTGAATTTAGTTTTTCCTATTTTAATCTTTACATTGTACAATTCTGGATTGCCAGTTTATTAGGTGCACCTACATATACTACACCTATACAAATTGGTTATTTTCAGACACACGAATAGGTGCTATTTGTAGTTATACGATTACTGATGTTCTTTCGGTCATTTCCCCCATTTCTTGGATTTTTGTAATGTTCTCCATATCTTTTCCCCTGTTTTCATGACTTTTTGTGATGTTCTCCATGTATTGCCCCCAGTTTTCTTGGCTTTTCGTGATGGTATCCCTGTCTTTTCCCCTGTTTTCTTGTGTGTGGTCCTCCCTGTTCCATGTGCCTTTGTTTTTGTTTACCCCTGCTATGTGTCTGTCTGCTATGTTAGTTTCTTGTTGTTTTGATGTCAGTATTCACCCTAGTCTCGCCACTTCCTCAGTGTTTCCCCCTGTGTTCACTACCCTAACCCTAACCCTCTTTTAAGCCGATGTGCGCAAATTTCTCTCCTACTGTCCCTCAGTGACCAGTTAGAGACCGTGAGACCGGGTTGGCTTTTTTATCCTGTTCATCTCGATTTATCTCTATGGGCGCATCACTGTTTATTTCTCTTCTGCTTTGCCTTTTGTCATTGTGTTTCTTGTTCCTTAGTCATTTTCCCTGTTATTTCCATTTTCTCTTTATTTCTTGTTCAGCATCATTTCACATTGTTGTAAACAAATCGTGTTCACAATAACATCCTTCAATCTGTCTACATCCTATAAATACAACCACCACTTCCCAGATATCATTTGGATGGTAGACCATTTCTGGTTCTTTAATGGGCCCTTCCCACAGATGCATGGGGAGGAGAGTGGCTAACAAGTGGGCCTCAGTCAGTAATTGGATATGGTAGGTGCTTCAGAGATAATGGCCAATAAGTGGAGGTACATGGTAGCTGTTTCCAATAAACTGGCAACTCAGTAAATATTTAGTGTGCTATAGTGTGTCTCATGAATTGGATGTATTATCTTTTCCATTATGATGGGCTTTAAATCACAGACCTGCTCGAGAAGTCCAGGGTCACGTTTCAGTTGGCCGCTGAACGAAGTTACCATATATTCTATCAGCTGACTTGCAACAAGAAACCAGAGCTTATAGGTACACTCATACACACAAACACATACGTGATAGTCTTACCATGTAAATATCACTACTTATGTCAATATTATTTATATACTGCTGATCTCTACTATGTGCAGTAACATACTTCTAACCACCATTTGTATTATTAGTATTTTACTTAACTGTTACTTTTCTGTAGTATTTGTACCCAGCATTTGTATATATATCATAGTGTATTTCATTTTGAGTATTTCTGCAGATTTTTATTGGATTTGTTTAGACTTTATATTTTATATTGTATCTGACTCTGTGTCTCTGTGTGTCTGTGCAGTGGTAGCAATTTCCTCCAGGATCACATAAAGTTTTCTTATTCGGATTCGGATTCATACGTACACTCAGACAGACATAATTACCTTCACGTGTGTCCTTATCTTTCAGATATGCTCCTTATTTCCACCAATCCATATGACTTCGCTTTCATCAGCCAAGGGGAGATTAGTGTAAAGAGCATAGACGATGCAGAAGAGCTGGTGGCTACTGATGTCAGTCAAGATAAGTGGACTGAATAATTCGATGGTAATTCATTTAATCATTTACACTGATCACAATCTTTTGTTTTTCAGGAAGCTATTGACATTCTAGGCTTTACGTCAGAGGAGAAAGTTGGTATCTATAAGCTGACTGGAGCGGTAATGCATCATGGGAACATGAAATTTAAGCAGAAGCAACGGGAGGAGCAGGCTGAGCCTGACGGCACTGAGGGTACAATCACAATACATTCATTCAGCCTGCGATTTACCCAGCACTTTACACTACTAAGATGCCACTTTCACTGCATATACTGAATAAACAGTGGTGTAACTAGAGCTTTCTGCGTGTGTAAATGGTGAAATGATGCTCTGATTGTATATGTTGTACAGAGGCAGATAAAGCTGCTTACCTGATGGGCCTGAATTCAGCTGATCTCTTGAAGAATCTCTGCTACCCCAGAGTTAAAGTGGGGAATGAATATGTCACTAAGGGCCAGAATGTGCAACAAGTAAATACAAACCATATGAACTAAAGGACTTGTGATAACCAGCCATAATTGACTAGTAAATAAGGCTGTGACTAATACTAGTGCTTTGGTATCAATTTAGGTGTATAATTCAATCGGTGCCCTTGCCAAGTCTGTCTATGAGAAGATGTTCTTGTGGATGGTCGTGCGCATAAACCAGCAACTGGACACCAAACAACAGAGACAACATTTTATCGGGGTGCTCGATATTGCAGGGTTTGAGATTTTTGATGTACGTTTCTGATTTTTTTAGACTATACTGATACTAATACTTATACTAATTTGCATCATAAAACCCTGAAAGGAGCAGTATAATATAACTGATGCATACAGCGCTGGAAAAAAATAAGAGTATGGTTGAGTATGACAACCATTCCTTGCCAGTGTCTGTTAAATTCCTACACAAGCACCTCAGTCTGCTCTATGAGGTACTGATTAGTGATCACCTGAATCACATCTTATTTAATGAGGAAAAGTATAAAAACACTGCTGAAATCAACACTCTTGCAATGTGACCAGTTGGGTGGTAAAACACTACAAAAAGTACATCAAAGGTAGATATTGCCATTTTTTCTTTGAATAATTCAAGTTCTGTAAACACTGCATCATTTCTCTTATTTTGATGTTTTGTCATTTCATTTAAAATCATGCTTTAAAAAACAATATTTTTATTTGGAATTCAGGAGAAATGTTGTCAGCAGTTCTTAAAAACTAAGGCAAAGCTGTTCAGTTCAATATTTGCACCTATAAAAGGAAAAACCTGAGAAACTGAACATTTTTACAGTGGTCTCATTTTTTTCTGGATATTGTACTTATATATATGTAAAATTATCATTGTCCCTCTAATTTTCTCAATCTGTTATGACTGTCGTTTGTTCATTGCATGAATCTATTTTCACTGTTTAACAAAATATTCCAGTTCAACACTTTGGAGCAGCTCTGCATCAACTTCACCAATGAGAAACTGCAACAGTTTTTTAATCACCACATGTTCGTACTCGAACAAGAAGAGTACAAGAAAGAGGGAATCGAATGGGAGTTCATAGACTTTGGAATGGACCTGGCTGCCTGCATTGAGCTTATCGAGAAGGTAAGGTACATTACCTTCAAGTGGTATTCGGTGGTATTCTGGTTTATATTATTTCTACAGTGCGTGTTTCATAGTGTTTTGAATTTACTTGATTCCAATATGTACATTGGTTCAATAAATTAAAATATAAAAATGTATTCAATACATATATTCAATACAGTTATTAGCTACAGACAGTAAATAAACGGCACTAATTTTGTTGGTGTAACTAAATGAAATTAACATGTGAATCAGGAAAATTAAAAGCACTGTTTATTTCAGTGCAGCGCAGTGTATAGTTGAGTGGCAGTGATGTTTCAGTAACATTTAAAGAGAAAATAAAACTGCCTCTTGATCACTTACAATATTTTTATTATTTGGAGTCTGCAGTTTGTTTCACAGGCAGTGGACATATGAGAGTAATAAATAAGTCTCTTTAGCCTGGAGTGGATAACCGATGCATGAATGAGGCGTAAGCACGCGTGTACAAGGCTCCAGATTAGAATAATTATTAGAGCTACTTGGGTGATTTGTCATATTGTTCAGTTTTATTTTCCACAATAAAAATATTTAGATTGAGGTCTTGTTTTTAAATCCCATATCTGTTTGAACAAAGCCTTGTATCTCTAGAAAAAGTAACTTTACAGAAGAAGGAAAGAACCTCCATAAGCTTCGGTGTAAGTTAATGTAACAAGATTAAATCTGACACAATGCTAGTAGTCGGCTAGTAGTCTTCTAGTAGATTACATACAAATGAAAAATGACAACAGTAGAAGTACAAGGTCAAGATCTTGACCAGCCGCTCTTGTCCTTCAGCCAATGGGCATCTTCTCCATACTTGAGGAGGAGTGCATGTTTCCCAAATCTACTGATACCTCCTTCAAGAACAAGCTCTGTGATCAACATCTGGGCAAGAACAATTGCTTCTTAAAGCCCAAGCCTGTGAAAGGCAAGCCTGAAGCACACTTCTCCTTGGTTCACTACGCTGGCACGGTGGACTACAACATCGCTGGCTGGCTGGAAAAGAACAAAGACCCTCTGAACGAGTCTGTTGTACAGCTGTACCAGAAGTCATCTGTGAAGCTGTTGGCACTGCTGTATGCAAGCTATGCCGGAGGAGACGGTAACTGTGTACTTCACTATCCAAATAATTCAAGCTGCTGACCATGAATTGTACCCTTTGTACGCGTGAACCATTCAAGAATATGCCTCACAGTCCATCTAAGTGCGTAGTATAAACATTACATTGGATTGCACTCATTAATAACCATTACATTTGATGACCTCACTAATTATTACTGGGATTCATGTGTAAGGCCAGGTTTCAAAACACACACTGGATTGTACTGTTGATTGGTAGTTTCCATTGAAAATGCTTTATATTCTGAGCCCAGGAAAACTAGTCCATTCTGTTATAAGAAATCTCTCTTTTTCTCTGACCTTTGACTGTCATAGGCCCCAGTGGGAGTGGTAAGAAAGGAGGCAAAAAGAAAGGAGCATCTTTCCAGACTGTCTCTGCTCTTTTCAGGGTGGGTGTGGGGCACTGATCTCTTCATTCATGACTGGTAAATATTCATCCTTCTACAACAGAATGTGAAGAATGATTTGTTACTTTAAATTTGCAGGAGAACCTGAACAAGCTGATGTCTAATCTTAGAACCACTCATCCTCATTTTGTGAGATGTTTGATTCCAAATGAGACCAAAACCCCAGGTACAGTTTGAATGTTTATCAAACCATGAGAACTTAAAAGTGCAGATTTAGTACGCTTGCCCTTATTTCTCAAATTGTCTTGTGTTTGGAAACAGGTGCGATGGAAAACCAACTGGTTATCCACCAGCTTCGCTGTAATGGAGTGTTGGAGGGCATCAGAATCTGTAGGAAAGGCTTTCCCAGCAGAATTCTATATGGAGACTTTAAGCAGAGGTAAACGAATGAACTCAAGTCTGATCACTGCTTGGACATGCAGCATGAACAAGGGTTTTCACACTCACTTCTGGGTTTCAGGTACAGGATCCTAAATGCCAGTGCTGTCCCTGAGGGCCAATTCATGGACAATAAGAAAGCTGCAGAAAAACTCCTGGGCTCTATTGATGTAGATCACACTCAGTACAAATTTGGACACACCAAGGTATTATATTGCATATTTTTGTCACTTGTTGAAATATTATTAATGCACAGTATATTAATACATACACCATAGTAACTAATAATCATAATTTATTCTGTAAGTAAACCCCCTAATCAGATGGAAAGGTTGCTTATATCTCCCATTGCTCAGATATTTCTGCTGAAAAGATCCTAGTAATCTCACAGTGTCTTTTCTTAGACTTTAAAACAGAGCTCAATAAAGTCACACATTGTGCTTTCTCATCTGTTTCACACCAGAGACTAAAAGCTTTTTTAGTTTTGATGCTTAGTATAACTTTTTTTTTAATCAGGAATGGAAAGCACTGCATGTGTCTTTTGTTTCTAAAGCTTTACATGTTCTAAAAAAAAGTACACAAATTGACAAATAACATTTCCCTTGTAAAATTAACCCAAATGATTTTAACACAAGACACAGCAGGCAGAAAATCTAATTTTTCAGATATTTGGATAAATTGTAACTATACAATGTCTTATTTTAAACTGTTATCATAAAGATATCAAAACTCACAGAAATGTGTTTATTTCATTTTGTTTGGTCAGCTCACCTCCACCTAACTGCATTTTCGTAAATTTACCACCAGCTCCAATCTCACTTGGCTCCAATCTCACTTGGCACAATCAGGTGGTACAATCTCACTATACTATCCAAAAATGTCTATTTCCTTTGTACCGTTCCATTGTACAACATTCACACAATGGGTGCACATTCTCAGAGATCTCACTGGATGATGCAGTTCTGAGGCCACTTCCTAAAACCTTTGTCATTCACCTTTTCTGAGGCAAAAAATCTAACCTTCATTTATGAAATTTTACAGGATAATTCCTTACCTCATTCTATATCATTTGACTTTGGTGTTTTCTTGATTACGGTGAAATAAACATTTTAATTCTAACATGATCCAAGGACTGGGTTTTTGATTTTAAAATATGCAGGCAGATGACATCATCTTTTATTAAAATTCTTATCATCTTTTACTGATAAGAATATCTATGAATATAACGAGGGAATGTGCAGCGAGGTCCAAAAGTCTGTGACCACATGGAAAATCTGATTTTTTTCTGTCAAACACGAAAATCAAAACAGTGAGTTTTTGAATTTTGAAAAGTCATGACCAGTGAAATGAAAATCGAAGATTCTGTACTATTTCTATGTCTCTATACAAATGTAAGCAGACCTAGAAATAGTGCAGAATCTTTATACTGTGACATTTACCCTGTTGAGGCTGCAGTACTTTACTGAGCTACCTATCAGAGGCTTCAGAGCCCATGACAGCTCAAGTGAATCGTGTAATTAATTTGTCATTTAAAAAGTGCTGTATTAAATTATAAAGGGATGCAAAATAGAATTGTTCACACCTGAAGTGTTAAGCGAGCTGTACTCTCCTTGCAGGTGTTCTTTAAAGCAGGCCTCCTGGGGGTGCTGGAGGAGATGAGAGATGAGCGTCTGGCTCAAGTTGTCACCAGCACTCAGGCAGTATGTCGAGGATACCTCGTAAGGCTCGAGTACAGAAAGATGATCGCCCGAAGGTATCATTTTACAGTCACTTCTGTAATATACTGAAAAGATAATCGAATAGAAAAGGAACAGAATGCAATAGTACTCTGTGGGATACTGACTGATCATATTATTTTTTGTGAAAGGGAATCCATCTACACCATCCAGTACAACATCCGTGCCTTTATGAATGTGAAGCACTGGCCGTGGATGAAGCTCTACTTTAAGATCAAGCCTCTGCTGAAGAGTGCTGAGTCAGAGAAAGAGATGGCTCAGATGAAGCTGGACTTTGCCAAATGTAAAGAGGACCTGGCTAAATCAGAGAGCAGGAGGAAAGAGCTAGAGGAGAAGATCGTCTCCATTGTACAAGAGAAGAATGATCTATTCCTTCAAGTTCAGGCAGTACGTTTTCAAGGCCTAAAAAATCCACTGAAAAAAATGCAGTAACTGCACTGCATTTACTTGATGCTGGTGCATCATTTCCACACGAATGAATTACATTACATCAACACAAATGTGTCTTTCACTTTGCTTCCTTTTGGTTGTGTTGATGTAATCCTTTTGGCTGTGTCGATGCACTGGCTGTGTTGGTGTAATATATTTGATTCCTTTGGAAACGATGCACAGACTTGAATCCCATGCATTCAGCTGAATTCACTGTTACTTTTTCAGTGTAATTAAGAATAGTAATATAAAGGTATAGTTTGCAGTGCTGAAGTAGGTTATTTTACAAAACTGAATGACAACTGACTCGCTTGTATGATCATAAAGGAAGCAGATAATCTGATGGATGCTGAGGAGAGATGTGAGGGACTGATCAAAAGTAAGATCCAGCTGGAAGCCAAGCTGAAGGAGACAGCTGAAAGACTGGAGGATGAGGAGGAGATTAATGCTGAGCTCACCGCCAAGAAGCGGAAACTGGAAGATGAGTGTTCTGAGCTGAAAAAAGACATGGACGACCTTGAGCTCACTTTAGCCAAAGTGGAAAAAGAGAAACATGCCATGGAGAACAAAGTGTGTTGACCTTTTTTACTCAATTTATCTACTCACTTTCACTCACATTTTACATCGTCTAATTTTCTGTTCTTGTTTTTTTACGTTTTTCCTTGCACCCTAGGTGAAGAACCTCACTGAAGAGATAGTCACCCAGGATGAGAACATGTCTAAGCTGAACAAAGAGAAGAAAGCTCTACAAGAAGCCCATCAGCAACTACTGGATGACCTTCAAGGGGAGGAGGACAAAGTTAATATTCTCACCAAAGCCAAAACAAAGTTGGAGCAACAAGTCGATGATGTGAGTAGATCTTTTTCAGAGTCTTACATTTTAGAACATTTAACAATTAATATATTGTTAACTTATCTACCAATCATAGCTGGAGGGGTCTCTGGAGCAGGAGAAAAAGGTTAGAATGGACCTCGAGAGAGCCAAAAGGAGGCTTGAAGGTGACCTGAAACTGTGCCAGGAGGCTATAATGGACCTGGAGAATGAGAAGCAGAAGATGGATGAAAAACTTAAGAAGTAATGGTCTAGTAAATGTTTTTTTTTCATTACCTCAGTGTTATGTTTTTACTGTTCTAAGCTCTCTTGTACCTTACAAACAGAAAAGATTTTGAAGTCACTCAGCTGCAGAGTCAGATAGAAGATGAACAGTCTGTTGGTGCTCAACTGCAAAAGAAAATTAAAGAACTTCAGGTAACGCCAAAAGGCTCATGCATAAACCTATCAAAATCCACAAAATGTTTTGAATAACAGTCATCAAGTTGTTTTTTTACGGTCCTAAGGCTCGAACAGAAGAGCTAGAAGAAGAGATCGAGGCTGAACGCACTGCCAGAGCCAGGGTGGAGAAGCAGAGAGCTGATCTCTCCAGGGAACTCGAGGAGATCAGTGAAAGGTTGGAAGAAGCTGGCGGAGCCACTGCAGCTCAAGTTGAGATGAACAAGAAGCGGGAAGCTGAGTTTCAAAAGCTCCGGCGTGATCTGGAAGAGTCCACTCTGCAGAACGAGGCCACTTCAGCTGCACTGCGTAAGAAACATGCAGATAGTGTGGCGGAACTCGGGGAGCAAATTGACAACCTCCAGCGAATTAAGCAAAAGCTTGAGAAGGAGAAGAGTGAGTTAAAACTTGAAGTGGATGATCTCTCCAGCAATATGGAGACTATCTCTAAAGCAAAGGTAGTATACACTGAAACACTGTCTGCATTGATTTCTATATGCAATTAGGAATAATCATATACAACCAAAATGTTTTTGAAGGTCAATCTGGAAAAGATGTGCCGCTCTCTGGAGGACCAGCTAAGTGAAGTCAAAACCAAAGAAGATGAGCACCAAAGACTCATTAATGATCTCACCACTCAGAAATCTCGACATCAGGCAGAAAATGGTAACAGCGAACCATTGTTGAGCATCTATTTTAAACTGTTGAAGTCGTTAATCAAGTGACTGTAGCCAATGCCTGTCAATAATTTCAAGGTGAATTGACACGCCAGCTTGAGGAGAAGGACTCTCTATTGTCCCAGTTATCCAGAGGGAAACAGGCCTACATTCAACAAATTGATGAGTTTAAAAGGCAGAATGAAGAAGAAATTAAGGTAAAGGACACAAAGATAGGACCTTTTCTAAACACTGAGAAGACAGAACTTATCTTTACGTTGATCTCATCATCAATTGTAGGCTAAGAATGCCCTGGCCCATGCTCTGCAATCGGCTCGTCATGACTGTGACTTGCTGAGGGAGCAGTTTGAAGAGGAGCAGGAGGCTAAAGCTGAGCTGCAGCGTGGAATGTCCAAGGCCAACAGTGAAGTGGCTCAGTGGAGAACCAAATATGAGACTGATGCCATCCAGCGCACTGAGGAGCTTGAGGAAGCCAAGTAAGCCTTGCCATAACCTCATAACTGAGGGCCTTGTGTATACTACAGCTGATAAATGATAACGTTTGTGTTCATCTTTGCAGAAAGAAACTGGCCCAGCGCCTTCAAGAGGCAGAAGAAGCCGTTGAGGCTGTTAACTCAAAGTGCTCCTCCCTGGAGAAAACAAAGCAGAGACTGCAGGGAGAGGTGGAAGACCTGATGGCAGACGTGGAAAGGGCTAATTCAGCTGCTGCAGCATTAGATAAAAAACAGAGGAACTTCGACAAGGTATCACAAACCTGCTTGCCCAGGGCCCCATTCATTAATGTGGTCAACAATGCCTGCATATAAAAAAAACATATTTTCAGTTCCATCTTCTCCTGTTTTGTAGATCCTGGCAGAATGGAAACAGAAATATGAAGAAAGCCAGACAGAGCTTGAGGCAGCAATGAAAGAAGTTCGTTCTTTGGGAACCGAAAATTTCAAAATGAAAAATGCCTATGAAGAGTCTTTGGAGCATTTGGAGACACTAAAACGTGAAAATAAAAACCTGCAACGTATGTCACTTAACTCCTTTATATTAATCTATAAATGTGTACAGGTTTTAAAAGCGTATAAGTAGCTGTAACTGTCTAAGTGTTGCCACTTTGTTTGAGATATTGTGAATTTGATCTTCACTGATGTTACTGCCACCTATGGGCCAGGAGCCTTGCATGGTCTTCCCTCTCATCTCATCACCACGCATGATGCTGTGACTCGGAGAAAACATGTACCAGCTTTTACTCTCAAATTATGTTAGCATTGTGGGATTGAGGAGTGGGTGAAATTTGAAATTAAAAAATACACCTGAGAAATCCATCATAAATGCTCTTTTGCTTATTTAGAGGAAATCATGGACCTCTCTGAGCATCTTGGGGAGACTGGAAAAACCATGCACGAGCTTGAAAAGTCAAAGAAGCAAGCAGAGCAAGAAAAATCAGAAATACAGACAGCCTTGGAGGAGGCTGAGGTTTTCTTCCCACTTTTTCCTACTTCTATACAGTTTACACTATGTGACTGTAAAGTCACGTAATATTTTTAATGGTCAACTTCTTTTTTTATATTCATTGTTTAGGCATCCCTGGAGCATGAAGAATCTAAGATCTTGCGTGTTCAGCTGGACTTGAATCAAGTAAAAAGTGAGATTGACAGAAAGCTGGCTGAGAAGGATGAGGAAATTGAGCAACTGAAGAGAAACAGTCAGAGAATTATAGACTCCATGCAGAACACTCTGGACTCTGAGGTCAGAAGCAGGAACGATGCCCTAAGGGGCAAAAAGAAGATGGAGGGAGATCTCAATGAGTTGGAGATTCAGCTGAGTCATGCCAACCGCCAGGCTGCTGAGACTCAGAAACAACTGAGGAACGTTCAAACTCACCTGAAGGTCTGAAGATTGCAAACTTAATCTCGTACTAAGACTATTCTCCTGCAAGAACTAACTTTACAATAAATTATTTACCTTCAAGGACACCCAGTTGCATTTGGATGATGCATTGAGACAGAATGATGACATGAAGGAGCAGGTGGCCATGTCTGAGCGCAGGAGCACCTTGATGCAGGCTGAAATAGAAGAGATAAGAGCTGCTCTGGAACAAACCGAGAGAAGCCGCAAAGTGGCTGAGCAGGAGCTGGTTGATGCTACTGAGCGTGTGCAGCTTTTACATTCACAGGTACATCCTCTTCTATTTAGAAAGGAGCATGTATTACATTAGAGATGATTCAAATCGTAATTTAGTGACATACTTCAGTGCTCCACTCTGTTCTATTTTTGCACTCTCAGAATACCAGTTTGATCAACAGCAGGAAAAAGCTAGAGAGTGATCTGACTCAGATGCAGAGCGAGATGGAGGACAGTATCCAGGAGGCCAGGAATGCTGAGGAGAAGGCCAAAAAGGCCATCACTGACGTAATACACACAGTCATCCTTTCTGAAGTAGTCAGGTAAAAAAAAATGAGTATTAAAGTTTGGGTCCTTTTAATTTATTGGGAAGGCTGCCATGATGGCAGAGGAGCTGAAGAAGGAGCAGGACACCAGTGCTCATCTGGAGAGAATGAAGAAGAACCTGGAGGCCACAGTCAAAGACTTGCAGCAACGCCTGGATGAAGCTGAAAACTTAGCCATGAAGGGGGGAAAGAAGCAACTCCAGAAACTGGAAACCAGGGTACTGCATACTCACTGGCACTTTGGAACTTGTGGGAGTGTTGCCTCTCTATGGGCTTCCCACCAATACCCTTCAATTCTTGGTCATAGTTGATTTTAACGCTTCCTGACAAAGCGAACTTGTCCAGGCATTTTTAATGCTATTTCCATCATTAAACTGGAGTTTTTGTGTTTTATTATCCTTAGACTCAAGGGTAATTCTGGATTAATGTATATGTTTTTGTTATTCTGATCATTATGGTGTTTTACTTCTCTGTTTAGCAGATTCCGTCAAAGTGAACAGCACTTTGGTCAGCCCTGTTGTTGTTTTAAAGGTGCTTTATAAATAAAATGGTATGGTATGGTATCGTAGTAATGAAATGACTAACGTGGGCCTATGAGCTCAGCTGTCTTGTTCCTGACAAGCCATAGGAAAGCATCATTAAAGATTCATTTATGAAAGCGGAGCAAATTAAGTTTATTGCTCTCTGCTAAGCAATTGGCTCGTTTGATTGTCTTCTAGTATCTCCTAGAAGTGTTGTGTTTCTCCTTGACACAAACTAAAAAAAAGAATGATTTTATTTCTGACTTGTTTGTTATCCACAGGTAAGAGAACTGGAAAATGAGCTGGAGCAAGAACAAAAGCAAAGCTCTGAGGCCGTGAAAGGTGTGCGCAAGTTTGAGCGCCGGATCAAGGAACTCTCCTATCAGGTACTTTCATGCTGAGATGCATTATTGAAAACTGCACCTGAAATTATAGGCCCCTGAAGTTTTTTCATTCTGTTGATAGCATCATGCCCATATTTAGAGCTTTGGTTCTAAGTACTTTTTTACTATATTTACTATATTGTACTATATTTTTTACTATACTAAATTAATTTTAATTTGGTGGTAAATATTAAGTGTTTTCCTGTGTGGGCATAAGTTGCTTCAGTAGTAGCTGCCTACAGTCTGAGAGGCTGATGTTGGAATCTGATAGCGTCAAAATTTAGTAGTAGACATCATTTCACGCAGCCTCACTTAAGAAGTGTTACCTTTCTTGTAGCATGTATGTATGTCAGGAGAACTCACATGTTCATCAGATGACCAGAGTGCACTTGCAGCACTTTCTGAAACTGCCTTTCCTGTTTCTTATAGAGACAGACTGCTTACACCTGGAGTTCCTAATATAGACATGACACTGACTACAGAGGTCTATTAAAGGATATAAAATTAAGGTTTTAGTATTTTATCCTATTGTAACTTATGCATCAACTCATTCTAAAAGGAATTAAGATACACTTTATGGACAAAAGTATTGGGACACATCATTTTTCAGGGTTTGGGCTATGCACCTTATTTCCATCGAAGGGCAATCCTAATGCTTCAGCAGACCAAGACATTTATGACAACGCCATGCTTCCAAATTTGTGGACACAGTTTGGGAAAGGCCCTTTTCTATTCCAGCACGACTGTGCCCAAGTGCACAAAGCAAGCTCCATAAAGACATGGTTGGATGAGTTTGGTGTGGAAGAACTTGACCGGCCCTCACAGAGCCCTGACCTCAACCCCATCCAACAACTTTGGGATGAACTGAATGGAGATTGTAAACCAGGTTATCAGTGCCTGATCTTATAAACGCTCCCTCAGAAACTCCAAAATCTTGTGGAAAGCCTTTCAAGAAAAGTGGAAGCTGTTATAGCTGCAGAGGAGGGGACCAGCCCCATATTAAAGTCTATGTATTTGATGCAATGTCATTAAAGTCCCTGTTGGTGTAATAGTCAGGCATCCCAATACGTTTGTCCATATTATTATTAGAATAACCTGCTATACGGTATCAAAGTATTCTACACCCTGACTGAGAACTGAGAGTCTAAAAATGATACTGGGGCTTACTGAATGTACAACAGTGATTAATCTACAGGGCGAAAATCAAAAGAATGTTTCCGTCCATTTTTTGTTTCTTTTTTTGTCCCTACACAGTCTGATGAAGACAAAAAGAACATGATCAGACTGCAGGATTTGGTGAATAAACTACAGCTGAAGGTCAAAGCATACAAGAGACAAGCTGAGGAAGCTGTGAGTTAGTCATCTTCTCCAGCAAGCATCGCTCAGACACATGCTGCTACTTTTTAATACTGCCGAACTATAAATAAAAGTTGTTGATGTCTTTGTCAGGAGGAACAGGCTAACACTCATTTGACCAAGTTTAGAAAAGTACAGCATGAGCTAGAGGAGGCTCAGGAGAGAGCTGACATTGCCGAATCTCAGGTCAACAAGATGAGGGCAAAGAGCCGGGATATGGTTGCTAAGGTAAGTCTATCATACGAGATTGCAGTTAAAAATAGGCCACAAGTAACTACAGAGGGAAAGAATTAGACAAGATATTAATAAAAATGCACAAAATGCTGTATTCACCTGCCTGATTTAGTGTCATTGTTGCATTATGTATGATATATACCACTTCCCATACAAGCTGATATAGCACTAATATGAAATCTTCTTTAACTTTGCATCTAGGGAAAGGACAGTGGAGAATAAGATGCAGACAAGATGAAAGTTGACCTGCATCATCTGCTACATATTGAACTTTTATTTGTTTGGATAATGGCACAGTTTTTGCTTTTTAGTAAAATGCCTGCTCAGTGGGTTGCATGCACTGAAAAATTCAAGTGTGTACATCAATTCTGAATGAAAATTACACTATATAGACAAAATAATTGGGACACACCCGTTAATTATTGTATTCAGGTAGCCCTTTACTTCCAGTGAATGGCAGTGTTAATGCTTCCACATACCAAGACATTGAATCTTGAATCTTGAATCTTCCAACTTGGTGGACACAGTTTGGGGAAGAACCTTTTCTATTCCAGCATGACTGCACCCCAGCATACAAAGCAAGCTCCGTAAAGACATGATTAGCTGCATGAGTTTGGTGTGGAAGAACTTGCCTGGCCCACACAGAGCCCTGACCTCAACCCTGTCCAGCACCTTTTGAATGAACTGAATCAGAGATTGTGAGCCAGACCTTCTCATCCAACATCAGTCCCTGACCTCATAAATGCTCTACAGAATGAATGGGCATGTATTTGAATGCAATAAAAGTCCCTGTTGGTGTAATGGTCAGGTGTCACAATACTTTTGTCCATATAGTGTATAACATATCAATATAATTGTTGTTGTGAGAACAAAACCTTGTAAAACCTCCAGAAAAGTAACTTCAGGAGTAACCTTATTAACTTTCAATGTAAGTTCATGTAAAACTATTTGGTGCCTTTTTACTGAAGGGCAGCATTCGTAAGCCTACATGACACTTACATTAGCCATCTGAGAAAACCCACATAAATATGTATCAGCATATATGTAGGGTTATGTTGGTTTATGTCATGTAGATGTCAGTATTTCATTTTAAGTCATTTTGGGCTATTGGTCCATTCATAAGAAAACTTCAGCATAATATAAAGGGCAGCTGTTATTTTCAAATCATGCAGGAAAATAAAAACACACAATGTTTTGTTAAAACAGCAATGAAATTAAAGGTGATAATCATGTTGCTGTAATATATTTTATTCATGTAGAACACATGTATGCACACATTTAAATCAAGTAAATTCAAAGCACCACTTCAAGCTACTTTAACCATTTTACTGACACAGGGACATTGTGTATAAAATGACTAAGTTTACCTATATAGTTAACATCCCCAACAGAGAACACATTGCAGTATTGCACATTTTGGTGCACAATTTATATATATATTTACATATTTTACATATCGGAGAAAAATCAAAGATAAGATGTGCAACATTTTCCCTTTTTTTAAGGAGAAAAATTCAGCAAACAAATTGTGCAGTAATATGTGTAGCAGTGTGTTTTCTGTAGAGAATGTGTACTTATCGTTAAAATCAGCAATACATGTCATTTGACCAGGACCTTTTGCATTATATGTCCATAGATACTCTGGAAATAAATGCTGACATTCTGCACTTTCTTCATTTCTTTTCAGTTTCTTACAGTATAGCATAAACTGTACTACCGTTCAATTCCAATTATTGACAGACTGAGAGAAAGTGTTTTGTGTACTCTACTAATCAAAAGTATAGAATCAGTAATACAAAGCCAGCTTTTACAGGTACATGTATAAAATGAGTCTGTTATGACGCAGCTACTTTTTTGCTTAGGGTACATATTAAATGTAGTTTACAATATTTGAATGTTCCACTATAGGTTATTATTACATCAAATGGCAGCCACATTAAATATGACAAGTGATACCAAACTGTCATGTCTGCGTACTGTAGCAGTTGGCGGCCGCTAGAGGCCGCTCTTTTCTGTTCTTTTGGTTTTTTTTGTTTTGGAACTTTTATTATGAAGTGGTGGTGGGGTTTTGGATGAGTGTGTTTGTGTTTGGTTATTGGTTGGTGAAGTTTTGACACTAAGGTCCACCGTCATCCTATGCTGGTTTGTGTTTTCCCTACTCCTTTTGTTTAAAGCTTGAGTCCTGTTTCTGGCTCTCGTGCCAGTTTTGTTTTGTTGTTTTGTGCAAAAATAAAGAGAATTAAAGCATGGAAGTCTGCGTATGCGCCTGCCCTCATTGGGAAGAAAAGGAGAAACATGACACAAACTTTTGAACAATAGTGTGTCAGACTGATAAGCATGTAACAGTGGTTTTTAAACTAGCCCTCAAAGACCCCCAGACAATCCAGACTTTTTGCTCCAAACCAAATTGCAGCACACTAGCTGTCCCTAAGGAGCGGTTTAATAAACCTTAGACATATAATAGATCTGTATAGTACGCCTACATTACTTTCTATAATTCTTATATTGAGGCACATCATGTAAGAACAAAAATCATTATTACCTACCTGTGCTGGACGCCAGCCCTCACCCTCCAGGCCTGGAGTGAATCTACACAGCAATATCATCTGTGCATAAAATGCATGATTTTGACCAGACGTATCAATACTGTTTTGCTGATTGTTTTGTTTTTAACTATTGCAAGGAATAGAGGCATTTATGGAGATTCAGTTAATTATAAGCAAACACTGATAAACCTCCTGAAGACTCTCCTGTTCAGAAAGCATCTCCTCTCCTCTAGATATCTTCTATCTTCTTGCACTACTCCATACATAAAGATTTTAACACTTAGTACTCTCCTCTGGTTCTCACACTGTCCTGAAACTTTGAGTGTTTCCTCAGAAAGTGTCTGCCATAGGAATGTAATGTGATGTTTATGCAGTACTCAACATTTTCTTGAAGCAGCATATAATCTATGTCAACTGCAAGCTGTTTTAAGGCAAGTCAAGAAAATTAACAAATACAACACATCTCAACTATAAAGGCTTAATTTAGCGGATATCTGATATTTCAAAGTAAGGTGAGTTGATATGAGGGAGTAATGCTGTTCATAAAAAACTCTATTTCCAAAATGCCAACTTTACAGGGAATCAAATGGGCATTCATGTAAAAATGCTTCTTCCAAGTAATTCTGGACCATTCCGATTGGCTGAGTCATCATGAAATTGTGACATAATGTTGATATCTGTGGTTGTTTTGAAATTGTTTTGAGAAAAGGTTGGGGGGCAGAATACAAAGAAAACATGATTTGTGAACAAAGACAATTAGTTAATATTTCTCATTTATTGGTATTCAAGCTATTGAAAGCATTTCTTGTGAATTATGCCTATTATCTTTTCACAGCAGGAACAGGTACCTTATAACAGCAAAAAATGTTTCTGAAAACAGCAATACTCAGTACAGTGAGAGTGTCTGGGTTATATTCTGTGAGGCGAGGAAGCGGAATCACCAGCATAGGCACCCAGAACAAAGCAGGGGCTCCTGCCTTAATGTGGGTTCATGGTTTGGTTTTCAGCCCCTAGTTGTGTTGGTTTTGTTTGGTGATTTTTTTTCACTGTAATGTAATTTTCGTTCTAATATGGCTCCATCATGTATCCACGCTGGTGTCTGTGTGAGTTCCTTCACGTGTTTTTAGGCTTCCCAGTCTGTGGACATCGGCCGTTCCCCAGGCCAAAAGGCTCAGAAACACCCTGGACTGGTCACCTCACAGACAAACACATTAACTTGCACACACTCATATCTAGCTGCAATTTAGTATCTCTTGACATGCGTGTCTTTGGACTATGGGAGGACACAGGGGACCCGGGAGAAATCCACACAGACACAGGGAGAACATGCAAACTCAACACAAAAGGAACTCCTGGCCACCCCAACCCCTTTCCTTCTTGCTATTTGTAATGGTACATGTGCACTAGTGATTGACGCCAGTATTATATCAGTATAATATATTATCAAACGTAAATACACTTAGTCAGAAATGTACTGGAATATATAACACTATCACACAAATCATTACACTTCTTCACCACTACAGACATGAATGCAAGACATGCTAGTTATTTGTTATTAGTTAAATATAGTTCAGATTACTGTGTATACAGTGTATAGTTCAGATTACTAAATATGCCAAATAAGTCAATGAAATACGTCAAAACAGCCCCAAAACTACATTTGCAAATAGAAACAAAAGACGTTGAAAGTGCACTTTGCATGTAGAGCATGTCATTAACTCTGAAAAGACGCCTGAAAAGAACTTTAAACTGTTGGGTTATTAACACATTGATTATGCATTTGGAATCCAGTCAAATGGTTCTGTGTTCTTTGTTGTGTCTTTTGAATCTGAGAGAAGAGGGCACATCATGATACTGTTTTACTCCTCTTGACCCTCTTGCCCCTGTTTAAAAGAAAAGTGGAAAACAGTTGAGAAACACCACCCCTAAAGGTCCTGATTGCTACATTGATTAGAGTATGAAAAAGAGGACTGAAATAAACATTTGCACTGCATCTAAATCTCTGTTCCTTGAAATATTTAATTGTAATTGAAACGCGCCCCTGCCATGTCCGTGTGTCTAGAGTTTATATGTCAATGCGATGTGTCCCTGGTCCATGTGAGTTTGTAGTTTATTTGAGTCATGCCCCACCTTAGCCCTGTTATTTTGTTCGACTGTGTCTTGTTCTTGTCTCCTCCCTTGTCCAGGTGTTTCCTTTGTCTTGCCATTATATAAACCCCAGTGTTTCAGTGAAGTTTGTTACTACTGATAGTTGTCCTGAGCTGTTGTGTGGTCTCTGGTTTATGTTGCTTTATGTTTGAACTTTGCTTTTTGTCTTGCGTTAATATTTTGCACAAACATCCAGCCTCCAACCCCCATTATTATAGTAATGCTTAGTGTCATTTACAGATTTCATCGCTCTTCTGAACTGGCAACATCTATGTCACAGGAAAGGCAAAAGTAAATAAAGCAAACTGGCTGAGTAATCAAGTTACAAGGGTGAGGAGTGGACTAGTCTGAGCGTTTAGGGGATTCATTGTTTTCAGAGTTTCAGTGCCTGGGGAGCAGTGTTTAGGAACGATACATTGCTTAAGTGTACCTCAGTGGTGGCACTGGCTGTCTGGGATTGGAACCCACAACCTTCTGATTGTAGGGGCAACTTCCTAACCAGTTTTTTAACAATGAGAAAGTACATTGATCTATACATCTCTTAGCTCCCTTTAATCTCAAAACATTGATTAGATTGATTGGAGTGTTATCAAATTTGCATATTACTGTCTCCTAGAGAAAATGTGACACTAACCTTCGCACTCAAATCTCGACTTCTGGCTCTCAGCTTGTTGACCTGGGACTCAGCAATGTCTGCCCTTTCTTCAGCCTGTTCCAGTTCATGCTGCACTTTTCTACAGCGGGTCAGGTGAACATTGGCTTGTTCTTCCTGTAAGAAATACAGCTACAGTTGGTCCCTGACTATTTTGATTGACCACGATGAATGTATGTTATTAATAGACACAAAATTTCACTCACCGCTTCTTCTGCCTGTCTCTTGTAGGCTTTAACTTTTATCTGAAGCTTATCTGCCAGATCCTGAAGTCTGTTTACATTTTTCTTTTCTTCTTCGGCCTGGAGAACAAGAATTTGTGCGTACAGTTTGTGGTCACCAAAATGTTGAAATCCAGATTTGCTATATGGACAAAAGTTTTGGGACTCCTGACCATTACACCAACAGGGACTTTAACAGACATTGCTTTTATATACATAGACATTTATATGGAGCTTTCCCCCCCTCTGCAGCTATAACAGCTTCCACTCTTCCTGGAAGGCTTTCCACAAGATTTTAGAGTTTCTGTGGGAATTTGTGCCCAATGAGCATTGATGAGGTCAGGCACTGATGTTGGATGAGAAGGTCTGGCTCGCAATCTTCACTCCAGTTCATCCTAAAGGTGTTGGATGGGGTTGAGGTAAGAGCTCTGTGCGGGCCAGTCAAGTTCTTCCACTCCAAACTCATCCAACCATGTCTTTATGGAGCTTGCTTTCTGCACTGGGGTACAGTCAGGCTGGGATAGAAAAGGTTACTCCACAAACTGTGTCCACAAAGTTGGAAGCATGGCGTTGTCTAATATGTCTTGGTTTGCTGAAGAATTAAAATTGCACTTCACTGGAAGTAAGGGGCCTAACCTAAGCTCTGAAAAACAGGTGTATCCCAATACTTTTGTCCATATCTGTAAAGTAATGACTGGGTCACTGTTTATTGTATGAGCTGAGTAAGCTGCATATGTGCAAACCTGATAGCTGAGCTCCTTCACTCTCCTTTCATATTTCCGTACTGCCTTGACAGCATCAGCGCCACGCTTTTGCTCAGCCTCCAGTTCATTCTCCAGTTCTCTGACCTAGACAAAGTGTAACAAGAAAACTGGTGTTCAAGATGTTTTCGTGGTGTACAAATGCATTTCCAATAAAAAAAAAACTCATACTCTTGTTTCCAGTTTCTGGAGTTGCTTCTTTCCCCCCTTCATGGCTAAGTTTTCAGCTTCATCCAGGCGTTGCTGCAAGTCTTTGACTGTGACCTCCAGATTTTTCTTCATTCTCTCCAGATGTGCACAGCTGTCCTGCTCCTTCTTCAGCTCTTCTGCCATCATGGCAGCCTACGACCACAGCAGGGCACTAACATATTGAAAGCTAACATGAACCGAATGAATTGGAACCAATGAAACTTGGTAACTTACATCAGTGATGGCTTTCTTTGCTTTTTCCTCAGCGTTTCTTGACTCCTGAAGAAAATCCTCAATTTCGCCTTGAAGCTGGGAAACATCAGCCTCAAGTTTTTTCTTGCTGTTTAGAAGGCTGATATTCTGTGGAAGACATGCAGTGTGAACAATTAAGAAAAGTCTTTAGAAAAAGAGAACGTACTGCTGAATTTGACAACATGCCTCACCTGGGAATGTAGGAGTCCCACTCGTTCACTGGCATCCACCAACTCCTGCTCAGCCACTTTGCGACTTCTCTCGGACTGTTCGAGGGCTGCTCTCAGTTCTTCAATCTCAGCCTGCATTAGAGCGGTCCTACGCTCTGCCAGGGCCACCTGTTCTTTCAAGTCCTCCTGCCCTCTTACAGTATCATCCAGATGCACCTGAGCATCCTGTGTACAAACAGACTGGTTAAAACGAAGGAGGTCCCATGAAGGTGCCATCTTTACAACCTCATGCTTATTACAGTACTTTCAATTGCTATGAAATGATAGTGAAGACCTTGAGCTGCCCTTGAATGTTCCTCAGTTGTTTCTGGGCCTCAGCAGCCTGGCGGTTGGCATGACTCAGCTGAATCTCCATCTCATTGAGATCTCCCTCCATCTTCTTCTTAACTCTTAGGGCATCGTTCCTGCTTCTGACCTCAGAGTCCAGAGTGTTCTGCATGGAGTCTATAATTCTCTGGCTGTTTCTTTTCAGTTGCTCAATTTCCTCATCCTTCTCAGCCAGCTTTCTGTCAATCTCACTTTTCACCTGATTCAACTCCAGCTGAACGCGAAGAATCTTAGATTCTTCATGCTCCAGCGATGCCTGAAATTCCAGGAAGGCCTGGCTGTGACACCTTTCAATGAATCTTATCTATGCCATGTACATATAATCTTGTATCATTCCTTACCTCTGTCTCCTCCAGTGCTCCTTGCATCTCGGATTTCTCAGTCTCCATTTGCTTCCTGGCTTTCTCCAGCTCATGGATGCTCTTACCATTCTCCCCTATCTGCTCAGTGAGATCTGAAATCTCCTCTGCATTTAAAATATAAAATTATTTTAGCTTTAACTCAGGTTCTTTGCCATTGTTATCTATTATCCAAGTATGTCACTTACGTTGCAGGTTGTTATTCTCTCGCTTGAGGGTTTCAAGATGATCCAAGGTTTCCTCGTAAGAGTTTTTCATTTTGAAAAGCTCATTGCTTAATGCTCGCATCTCTTTCTGAGCTACTTCCAGCTCTGCCTGTGACTCCTCATACTTCTGCTTCCACTCAACCAATATCTAAACCCAAAGGCATCAATAATCATTTGAAGACAGTTTGCACCAATTATCATTGTTTTCATTGTTACGTTATTTTTTTTTTTACCTTGTCAAAGTTCCTCTGCTTCTTGTCTAGGTTTGCTGCAATCGTGTTTGCCTTTGAAACATCAACCATAAGGTCTTCTATCTCGCTTTGCAGTCTCTGCTTGGTTTTCTCTAGGGAAGCACACTTTGCATTTGCTGTCTCGATTTGCTCCTCTGCCTCTTGGAGACGCTGAGCAAGCTTCTTCCTGCACACATTACAATGCATGTTAATAAGAATGGCAATTACATGCAATAAAACTACAGTTGAAAGACACATTAAAAGAAAAACCTGAATAAATCAGCGAGACCAAAAAGTGCATATACTTTCAGACAAGTGTACTGCGTGACACGATTAAGCAAGTAACATTTAACCATTAATCCTACCACACTTTGAAAAAGGGTTCATTATTGAGGCAGGAGCTTTACCAAGACTTCTCAGCTGGCCACTGCTTCAGTAAATCATCGGACATCTGCATCTAAATCTATGGGAAAACCATCAGAATGCCCGCTCAAAATGCCCATGCAGTAGTGTGATATGCAAAGAAAAACCGAAGAGCTGTTGCTTCTGCGAACAATGCCATTACAGAATCAATCTACAACTACATAAAGGGGACATTATAGTATGGCTGTAATGCATAAAACCCTTACTAGAAAGACGAATGCACATTTTAGAGGTGGTATAAAAACACAGGCCTACAGTCATTCACCATATTCTCCACAAGTGGGCAAGTGCATGTGTGGTGTACACCAAGACAATGTGCATGGATTAATGCCAATAAGGAATGGATCTTGATGTATTGCTGTAATGGGAATTTTGCTGGCATAGTTTGGGCACCCCTGTCATCTCAGAGGGAAGGGTCTCTGCAAATCAATGGAAAGTTATTCTGACTGGTCATCTTTATCCTATGATGAAACATTTCTATTCTGATGGGAAATGGGAAAATAATGTACATCATATGAATTGGCCTTCACAGTCACCGAATCACAACGTTAGACAGTACTCTCCACCACCACCATCATCAAAACAAGAACAAAAATAATATTTTTTAAAAGAATGGTGTTCTATCTTTCCAGTAAAGCTACAAGAAACATGCCAAAGCACGCTGTCGTGATTCTGGTATATCATGGTGGCCATACACCTCCAGATTTAGGTCAAATAATACTGACTTGGCCTCCTCAAGTTCCTCAGTGCGCTGGATGGCATCAGTCTCATATTTGGTTCTCCACTGAGCAAGTTCATTGTTGGCCTTGGACATTCCACGCTGCAGCTCAGCCTTGGCCTCCAGTTCTTCCTCAAACTGCTCCCTTAGGAGATCACAGTCATGCCGAGCTGATTGCAAAGCATGCGCCAGGGCATTCTTAGCCTACAGTGACAAAAAAGTTGAAGTAACCTTGCTTGAAACATACAGACAAAGAAATTTGCACAGTCACTGATGTTATTGACCTTTGACTCCTCCTCAAGTTGTCTCTTTAACTCATCAAGCTGCTGAGTGAAACCTTGCTTTCCCCGGGTAAGCTGTGAAATAAGGCTTTCCTTCTCTTCAGCTTTCCTGGAAAACTCTCCTGCGGAAATGAAAAAGGTTCTGTATTACATTGATCTATTAGAGTAAGCAATGTGTAGAAATTATTGTCCGTTTTTTTACCATTTTCACTTTGAAGTCGAGCTTTTTGTGTACATAAATCATGGATCTGCCTTGTATGTTCTTCATTCTTGGTTTTCACTTCAGTGAGTTGGTCTTCAAGACTACGACACATCTTTTCCAGGTTGACCTGTCATTGTCATAGAGTTAGCTTTTAACTTGTGATGAGACCTTCACATGCTCTAATTATACTAATTTGAGAACAAAACTTTTTTTGAAACCTTGGCTTTTGCTAAGGCTTCCATGTTGCTTGCCAAATCATCGATCTCCATCTTGTATTCATTCTTCTCTTTCTCAAGCTTTTGCTTTACTCGTTGGAGGTTGTCAATCTGTTCGCCGAGCTCAGCCACACTATCTGCTTGTTTCTTGCGCAGAGCTGCAGTCGTTGCTTCATGCTGGAGAGTGGATTCTTCAAGATCCCTCCGGAGCTTCTGGAACTCGATTTCTCGTTTCTTGTTCATCTCAATCTGAGCTGCAGTGGCTCCTCCAGCTTCCTCCAGCCTCTCACTGATCTCTTCAAGCTCCCTGGAGAGGTCTGATCTCTGCTTCTCTACCTTGGCTCTGGTGGCACGCTCAGCCTCAATCTCTTCTTCTAACTCCTCAGTACGAGCCTTGAACCATGAAAAAAATTTAATGATTAAACCAAAACGGTTTGATCTAATGAAAAAATTCTGAGTAAACTATGTAACTAATATTACATGGAGTTCTTTTATCTTCTTTTGAAGTTGGGAGCCCAAGGCTTGCTCATCTTCTATTTTGCTCAAGAGATTAGCAATCTCAAAGTCTTTTCTGCAAAAAGAACACATTGTTTATAGACAAACTGATTTCTTATATTGTTCAATGTTAAAGTTCACTATAGTCTTACTTCTTTAGTTTCTCCTCTAGCTGCTGTTTGTCATTTTCCAAATCCATTATGGATTCCTGGGTTAATTTTAAATCACCCTCAAGTTTTCTTTTGACCCGCTCAAGATCCATGCGCATCTTCTTCTCTTGCTCCAATGATCCTTCTAGCTGTGTGACAGAAGGAGGTATGAGGTTTGTAGGGAGATGACTCAAATCCACAATTAACCACAATCATACTTGTACTCACATCATCTACTTGCTGTTCAAGTTTAGTTTTAGCTTTGGTCAAGCTATTGACTTTGTCTTCTTCTGCCTGAAGGTCATCAAGAGTCTGCTGTTGTGCCTCTTGGAGGGCTTTCTTCTCTTTGGATAACTTTACAATGTTCTCATCCTGACTAGATATCTCCTCTGTAAGGTTTTTGACCTGCAATGGTCACCAGCTGTTATAAGAAAATAGTCTATTTGATTTGTTCTGACTGATTTGTAATTCAGTTCTCCATTCTCACACATATCCAGACCTTATTCTCAGTTGCATGTTTTTCCTTCTCCACTTTCGCCAAGGTAAGTTCCAGGTCATCGATGTCCTTCTTCAGTTCCGAACATTCATCTTCCAGTTTCCTTTTCTTGGCTGTGAGCTCAGAATTGATCTCCTCTTCATCCTCCAGCCTTTCAGCTGTCTCCTTTAGCCTGGCTTCCAACTGGATCTTACTTTTTATTAGTCCCTCACATCTTTCCTCTGCATCTGAAAGGTGTTCACTCTCCTGAAAGGACATGAGACAATGAGACATTAGCAGTGCTGTGAAGTTTACTGATGTCTTTTGCCATTTTTTCAAAATACCTAAAACTCTGTTAAATGAAGAGAAAGGAGACCATCTTGGACATGTAAGGGATGAGGCAACTTACAGCTTGAACTTGTAAAACGAGATCATTTTTCTCCTGAAGCAGAGAGACCATTTTCTCCTCCAATTCTTTTTTTTTGGCTTCCGCTTTGGCAAGGTCTTCTTTGCACTTCAGAAAGTCTTCCTTCATAGTGGCCATCTCTTTCTCTGTCTCAGCACTCTTGAGCAGAGGCTTCATCTTGAAAAACAGTTTCATCCATGGCCAGTGTTTCACATTCATGAACGAGCGGATATTGTATTGGATGGTGTAAATGGCATCTCTGAAAAACGAAGAGATAATCACGCGTGGGAGCTGACAATCATATGCAATTCCCTAATGAAATGGTGCATTGGACATATTGTACATACTTTTGGGCATACATCTTTGCAAATTCTACCCTCATGAGGTATCCACGACAAAGGGCCTGAGTGCAGGTCACTAGGGATGCCAGTTTTTCATCTCGCATCTCCTCTAATGTCCCCAGCAAACCCGCTTTGAAAAATACCTTCAGTTAGAGATTAGAGAGGTTATGATGATGGATGCCAGTCTCTGATATCAGTGTCATTATTGCTCAGTGGCATCATTTAATTAAATTACATTTCTGTTGGACACATTATTAGTTCTGAGCGCTGCAAAAATACCTCAAAATTCCTACCTTTGTATGGCCAAACTTGTACTGTGTGTGATCAATATCAATTGATCCCAAGAGCTTCTCAGAAGCCTTCTTGCTATCAATGAACTGTTTCTCAGGAATAGCACTAGCATTTAGGACCCTGTACCTGTAAAATACAGAATCACAGAATCCAGACAACAGATCAGGTCCTAATTACAGGCTCAGTGCCAAGTTCAAAGACTAGCTTAATTACCTCTGTTTGAAGTCAGCATACAGGATTCTGCTGGGAAAGCCTTTCCTACAGATCCTAATACCCTCCAGCACACCATTACATCTGAGCTGGTGGATGACCAGCTGGTTTTCCATTATGCCTGAATGGATTTTAAATTACATTTTGATTGCAAATCTTAGAAGGTTGTGTAGCAACCATATTTTTGAAATGTGCACATGTTCATTATATCCTCTGTGTACCTGGTGTCTTCACCTCATTGGGAATCAAGCACCGTACAAAGTGAGGATGTGTACTCCTCAGGTTGGTCATCAACTTTCCAAGATTCTCCTATGAGAAAATGTAAAGAGTCAATCATTCCCACGAAATCCCCACCAATCATTCTCATCAAGAGGAAATATCTCATACTAATTGTACATACTCTGAAAAGAGCAGAAACTGTCTGGAATGAACCTCCTTTCTTCTTCTGGCCTCCCTTTTTTCCTCCTCCACCACTGTTTCCATCTTTACAGAATGTGCAACACAGATATCTATATTATTTTTTGAAACAATGTAAGTTTAATATAGTATTATTTCAGTTATGTTCAGTGGTGATAGAAAATAATCACACCCTTTAACGTGCACTTTCTTCAGGAGTTGCTTATATCTTGCAACCCTCCCATACATGCCATATTTGTGGGGCACATTTCTTCCTCATTCTACTGTCCAGTTTGGAGAGACAACCTGATTTGGAAAAGGTCCTAGTAGTACAAGTAGTACTTATACAGTTCATCGCTGGAGCATAATCTAAACTAATCCAAACTCTTACAGTTCATCACTGGAGCATAATCTAAACTAATCCAAACTCTAACAGTTCATCACTGGTGGAAGCCAGTTAGTTTGGTGATCAATAGAGACAGTAACTAGTTACACCTCATTGAGTTTACATGTATTTTATCCATCACAGTGATTCTGGATTCTGTTGTTATCCTATCTTTCCCTAGGATCTTATGAGTTGCGTTGAGTATATGGAAATATGTTTTTGTGTATTTGTTCTAATACAGTATATATTTTAGGCTGTAAAGCAACAAAATGTGATTTTTTTTTCTCTACCCACTGCATTACCTGTTTCTGATGATGCAAAGGAGGCATAGAGGAGAGCCAGCAACTTGACTGAAGACTTTTGGTAAAGCTGAACAACAGACTCATTTAACGGGTCTTTGTTCTTATCCAGCCAGCCACTGATATTGTAGTCCACAGTGCCAGCATAGTGCACCAAAGAGAAGTGGGCCTCGGCCTTGCCTTTGGCAGGTTTTGGCTTTTGGAAGGCATTGTTTTTCCCTAGGTGTTGGTCATGAAGCTTGTTCTTGAAGGATGTGTCTGTAGCCTTGGGAAACATACACTCCTCTTCAAGGATGGAGAAGATGCCCATTGGCTATGAACAAATAAATAGTTAGAGGAGCATCATAAAAGGGACATCATCATAAATTTGATTTAAAAAAGTAAAAGAGAAGATTAGTTACCTTCTCAATAAGCTCAATGCAGGCAGCCAGGTCCATTCCGAAGTCTATGAACTCCCAATCGATTCCCTCTTTCTTGTATTCTTCTTGCTCCAGCACAAACATGTGGTGATTGAAAAACTGTTGCAGTTTCTCGTTGGTGAAGTTAATGCACAGCTGTTCCAAGCTGTTGAACTATAAGTACAGTCAAGTCATGTTGTCATTTTTTTCACAGTCTAAACAGTTCAGAGCTATGACAGTGGGTGCCTGAGAAGATAAGCCTTCACAAATAAAAACCAGCAAAGAGCTTTTACTTACATCAAAGATCTCAAAGCCAGCAATATCTAGCACTCCAATAAAGAAATTCCGAGGTTGCTTGGTGTCCAGCATCTGATTGATTCTAATGACCATCCACAAGAACATCTTCTCATAGACAGATTTAGCCAGTGCAAAAACTGAATTGACAACCTAAAGAAGTTGAACAGAGTCAAGTTTTTTTTCTTTTGCCCTACAGTGGTTAAACATGTAGCAGAAAAATAGAATTACATTCAAATACCTGTTTAACAGTCTGTCCTTTTGTGACAAACTCATTCCCAACCTTCACTCTGGGGTAACAAAGAGCTTTTAGCAACTCCGCAGAGTTCAGGCCCATAAGGTAAGCCACTTTGTCAGCCACTGCAGCAAAAGCAAAGCCAAGTTGATGAAGCAACTATACTTTCCATTAGCGATGCTAATTTCCATGACATATACACAAATGTGAAATCATCAGGACAGCTTTTATGGAAATGCATACATACAACAGACAGATAACTCCAGTAATCTGTCGGATTACCCTCAGTGCCATCAGGTTCAGCCTGCTCCTCGCGCTGCTTCTGCTTAAATTTCATGTTTCCATAATGCATCACAGCACCAGTCAGCTTGTAGATGTTCATTTTTTCCTCAGGAGTGAAGCCTAAGATATCTATAGCCATCTAATGAGTAAAATGTGATGAAGTGTCAGGTACACTAATAGCATTTGTTAGAATAGCTGCGAAAGGCTAATCAGACTGAGAGCAGTCCTCACATCAGTGGCTTCCAGCTCCTCCTTGTCATTAATGCTCGCCACAGTGATCTGGCCCTGGCTGATCATGGGAAAATCATAGGGGTTGGTCGTGATGAGAAGCATATCTGAGAAAAGAAGATGCAACAAAGGAAGGAAAGTTAAGAAAAAGGACTTGGACTATATCTGCCAAGTTGCATCTTGTATGAAACCCTTACCTATCAGCTCTGGCTTGTGTCCAGTCTGGATCTGGTAGAAGATGTGGTAGCTTCTCTCATCAGATAGCTGAAAGGTCACTCTTGACTTCTCCAGCAAATCTAAGGAAAAGCAACAGACCACTGCTTGACCACTGCAATGCAATTGAAAGATATAACACTACTTAAATGAGAAGGACATACATGTTTCAATATCGGCTGAAGCCAGTTTTCCTGTGGTTCCGAAGTGAATTCGAATGAATTTACCCTGTTGAAGAGTTGAAGACTGGTCATTTTACCACAGTAATGCAATTTGGCTACACAGAACAGAGGAAAATACAAAAAGCACTCACAAAACGAGAAGAGTTATCATTCCTAACAGTTTTGGCATTTCCAAAAGCCTCCAGGAGAGGGTTGGCTGAAATGATTTGATCCTCCAGCGTTCCCTAAGAAAGTTTGTTTTCAGTAGCAAGAAAGCCATCAAAGTGTTCATTAATTCATGCCATTTCTAATCACTTGTATCTGCACCTTTCCTGCTGATGCATCTTTCTTTTTGTCTCCAGACACCGCAATTGTCGCAAAGTACTGGATGACACGTTTGGTGTTCACAGTCTTGCCCGCACCAGATTCTCCACTGCAGAAAGCAAGCTTTTAATAATACACAGGGGACCATGCATAGTTTGGTTTGGAGAGCAATTTATTATGAATTAAGCTGACTTACGTGATCAGGACAGACTGGTTTTCACGGTCTGCAAAAAGATTGGCCCCACAAAAATGTAAAATATGTCTGTATGTATATAGTTTATGTTCATATTTCATATTTTTTATTTATACTTTATACTTTTCACTTTATACTGCATCCTTTTTGCACTGTTTCTTATCTTATCTTATGTGTATGTATCATACATGCATTTATATACATACTTTCCTTACATTCTTCTATAGAGAACTACAATAGAACTCTGTCCATCTAATGCTCTCATCAAAAATGTAAGGCAAAGTAAACATGGTAACTAATAAACAGTAGTCGCTAATTCAACTTACCTGTCAACATATTTTGATATGCATTATCAGACACCGAAAAAATATGCGGCGGGGCCTCCATGCGTTTTTTTCCTCTGTAAGCAGCCACCACTTCAGCACTGTAGACTGGGAGCCACTTGTAGGGATTCACAGTCACACAGAACAGTCCAGAGTAGGTCTGCAGAGACAACAATTGTGTTTACTGTAAGAGCCATAGCTCTGCACAACAGCCTGGTCATTTTACTTACGTAGATCATCCATGCTGCGTAGCGCTCTTTGAGGTTAAACAGCACAGAGGGCTCGTTAAGGTGGGTCATCATGGCCATGTCCTCTATCTTATCATATTTAGGTGGGTTCATAGGGTGACAGTCCTCATCTTTTACTGTGACAGTCTGCAAAGCATCATGTAATTATTCACAGTCAAATCGTCTTAGTCAATCTGACAGCTGACTTTCATTAAAACTCTAGGACATGTGGTTTTCTGTTATTTTACCAAAAATTAAAAGAAAATGCGCTGAATTCAAGAGTAGATGTGCTGCATGCTTCAGGGCTACTAAAAATAATCAAAAGCTCTTTCATTAAATAAAAGCTCACCTCCTCAGTCTCAGTTTTCACTGTGGTTTTGCCAGCGTCTTTGCTCTGGATGACTCCTTTGATGTAAAGCTCCTTGGGATCAGGCACAAAGCATGCAGTTTTAGCATCAAATGGACGATTCTGGGCCTCAATCCTCTCCTTCTCTGGTTTACGAAGGAAGGGAGCAGCTGGCCCGTACTGGGCCATCTCTGCATCGGTGCTCATGATGGCTGTACAACTGAAGGAGAAAACATGAATTTGATAGTGAACTGTTTTAATGAACAAACCAACCCATGAAGAACAAATGAAATGAAATATAATGATGATCTAACTGGATCACCTGCCGCCCTCTCTTCTGATAGCTGTAGTAAGATTTAGTCCTGCAAAAACAACAAGAAATCCCACACTCCTTGTACCATCCTGTAGTATTCATATGCACATTGTTTATTAAAGTACAATCTAGAACAGCATGAAATATATATCAAACCCTGTATGTATACAGAAAATAAAGTAGCAAAAAAACACAAAGATGAATGCAAGCTCATACCACTGGTCAGCACACAACAGGACTCTTCAGTGGAGTAAGAAGCAAGTGAAGGTCCTTTTATTGAGATCAGTGTGCCAGATCAGCAAAACACACTGTCTATATTTGGGAATGTAATTCTATTCAAATATAATTCAAGTCACATTATCAATTTCTGCTCTGCTCTTAAGTATAGCCACTGGCCTTCAAGGGGTAATTGAGTTGGACTCCACTAACAGGTGAACGTTCACACAGAGTTAGGAGTTATTTTTGCGTGCATTCACTTCTTAAAACCACAGGGTTTGACTTTGTGACCCTCGACATTCAAATGCTGATTCAAACAAATGAAAAAAGGTTTAGATGTGCCATGAAATATAATATGATTGCATGTAATGTAATAAAATATAATATACTTATATTATGTTATGATATAATGATGATTTATCATTTACTAATTAGCTACAGTTAATTAGTAAATGATAAATCGTTCCAAGCATGACATTTATAATATTTTATGTATTGCATATATTATATACAGACTCTATATTATTTAATGATTAATATTCCTGTAATATTCATATTCAGTATTCAGTATGAATATTTCATGTTCATATATTATGTAACATTTAATGTATCGTTTATGAGAATGATTTTAGTCTTCATTAAACCTAGCTGTATTATAACAGCTGTTAGAAATTATTTCCTGAGTGCAGGCACACAATATGGGCCTTTGTTGCCGGTTGGATCACTTGGGGATCTGATCGCGGGGGCAGATGTGAAGTTCAGCTGGTGTTTTCTGTGACCATTCAATGATCGAAGTGGCACCCCGGGCCCAAATATACCCCCCACAAAGCTCAGCCTGACGCAAAGTCGAATTGTTCACTTGTGCTAATCTGTGAGAATGTTCGTCTGACATCCTGCTGTAAATCCCCGGCGGAGGACACACACTGTAGGACGAGTTCCACACCTGTGCATAGTCTGACCACTGCTAAACATAGAGGCAGCCTTATAGAAGTGGAAGGTACAATGTTGAGGTATTATGTTTTTATTCTTCAAAGCTTGGAAAGTGGTGAAGGTCTGAATCAGAATCAGAAAGTGTCGTTAATCCTGGAGGAAATTATATATGTTATGACAACAAAGACACAGAAACACAGAGACAGGAACAATATAAAATATAAAGTCAAATATAAAATCCAGGAAAAAATCGGTAGAAAAAAACTTAGTATGAAAATAAGAAATACACTATGCTATAAGGGCAGGGTCTCACGACTTTTCGTGAAGCCACCACGACATAAAATCTATTCAAATGTGCTGCAATCACGCTTTAGGCCTTTTTTGTGCTAGGACCACACTTTACTACCCTATGTATTTTAATGCACCGTGCGTAACATCGCTAGTATCAGTGCTAACTGGTGACCGAGGGACAGTAGGAGAGAAATTTGTGCTTGTCGGCTTAAAAGAGTTTTATGTTGTGATGGCTTCACAAACAATCGTGAGACCAGGATGGTTATAAACACAAATGCTGGGTATAAATACTATAGAGAAGATTAGTAACTTACATATAGCTGCCAGGGTACTGAAGCTATGACCATCACAGAAACAGCTACTGTTAACAGGTTCCCGTGTGAGGTGCAGTGTATTACTCACAGGAATATATGTCATGTCGTTAAAGCTCCAGTATAGCTAACTAAAGTGTAAAGCCAAGTAGCCATTTGTGAACACACCACAGCACGCAGTGTTTAACAGCACAAGAGTCTTTCTCTGTATTTAACCCATTCACCAAGTGAAGCAGTGTCTGGGTACCTTACTCAAGAGTACCTCAGAGGTGCCACTAGCAGTTCTGGGATTTGAACCCACAACTTTCTGATTGCAGGGCGAACACCCAAACCACTAGGCCACAGTTATTTGATACAACATAATTTAAATGTCACTAAATACATACTATTTCATCTTATTGGAGCAGCTGGTGGCCTGTGGTTAGGGAGTTGCCGCTGTGATCAGAAGGTCATGGTTTTGAATCCCAGGACTGCCACTGGCACCACTGAGATACCCTCGAGCAAGGTACTGTCCCCACACACTGCTCTCCGTCTCTGGCTGCCCACTGCTTCACTTGGTGAATGGGTTAATGCTGTGAAGAATTTCACACTGTGTGGTGCACTTTGAAGGCCACAAATTGAAAAGTTACTCTAAACAATTTTTCAAAACTTGTTTAAAATGTACAAATCGGTGCCATGTGAATTAAATATGCATGATTGTCTTTAAGCTTGCTTTTGGTAATATATCGCCACTGTCCCAAGAAAACCATCCTCTAAATCAGACAAAATTCCAATAATTTGTACTCATTCAGTTAAACTTATCAAGACAACAGTGCTGACAGAAACCAGAGGTAACACAAATATAGCTATTTTATCCACAGTCTAAACCAACCCATGAACCTTTTGAGTATGAAATGAAAATAACTGTAAGTCTGATTTTAAAAAAGAATTTTTCAGATAAACGCTCAAAACAATGTCTCCGGCACCGGGGAGTGTATTCATAACCATTTCATGGAACAGCTTTCTGGGATGTAGTTTTTAGAGGAATTACACGTTCCAGACATCTGGTTCCCATCAACACAGCTGTGAACATTTCTGACACTGAATGACTGTGTTTAATGCCTTAAAATCAACACAATTTCCTTGTATTATAAATTGAAAAATCTGTTCCGAGTCATTTTGATCCGTGTATAATGAATTGTGGCAGCTGCTGTAGAAAAAAATGCAGACAAAATACAGTTTCTTGGTTTTAACAGGACAACACCTTTTATTCATATAGATGTACATTTAAAATACCTTCTTGTAATGCCAATTTGAGTATAAATTCTGCAATATATATTTCTGCAATATACATTTCTGTGATATATGCATCTGTTTTTGACTGATACAGCAAGTGCATGCGTTTATATGTGACCTCAGTAATGTCATCAAAAGGATGGTATGACAGATGGCTCAGGGTCCTGTGTGGCTGCTGCCACAGGGAGTGGACAAAATAAATATTGGTAACCAATAAAGAAATGTCTTTACATGACAGAATAATACAGTGTTTGCTGATGTCTAGCTATGCGGAGTGAATTTCTGTTACAGGTGCAGAAAATGGGCAAAATAATGGAAATGCACTGAATCAACACTGAAAATCTGCAGTTGTGACTAGGATACCCTGTCCTTGTGGTGGTGGATGAGAGGATTAGAGTGTCCTCGAGTGAAGGTTAGATTTACAGCCGACTTCTCCACCCATCTTATCTAAAGGTGCATCCGATGTCCTCATCTACATGACAGCTGGAGCTAACTGCTGTACACTTTAGGACTGGAAGCGATATGAAGAATTTTAACCACAATAGCCTGTAGCCACAGAATGCTGCAGGTTCATTATACAAGGTAAGCTTTTGCTCTGCAGAACTCCTGCTGTGCTTCGTAAGCTGTAGCATCAGACACAATCTTTCAAGTCCTGTGTTCGTCCCAATGAACCGTTGCAATGATAGAAAAACAAAATGTCTAAAACAATTATTAAAAAAATGAAAAAGGATTAGTTCCTCACAGTGTTATGTACACACAGTAGCAAGGTCACTTTCTATGTCTTCCTTATAGTCCACATAAGACATTCATTATTTTATGATGAAGCTTTTTTTATGATGATGAAATGTATATCATATTTCATTGTTAATGTCCATTTTAGAGCCTCTTTTTATCACTTAGAATTAAACAAGCTGCTTTCGTCTGAGACAGATAGATATGTTAATGGTCTCTGTTCTGATTGGCTGCCTGAATCAGAAAGCAGCCCCGACTCGTTTCGTGATGTTTTTGTGACATCATGAAACCAGTGAATTTGCACCTTAATTTTAACATGTGGAATGGAAACAGTTCAAATAAATAATGTTTATAGATCATATTAAAGTCTTTTATTAATAAAGGTATACATTGTGTCTGTGTTCTTTAAACTTCACATTTTCACTCTCACATCTCATTTATTGAAAATGGTTCTTTAAAGAATCATCCAGTGAAAGTTCTTCTACATTATTGCTCTTCTACATTACTCTTTTTGGCACCATTATTCTTAGGAGTGAAGTTTTACCTGCACTGAATCACGGTCATGGATGCTACACATTAGACTTAATCACCTTTGCGATATAACAGAAGACGGAAAATTACCACTAGTACATTATCAGCAGTGTTTTCCGTATCAACCTCCATTCTAAATGTTTTACCCTGTATTCATTGTTGTTCTATGTCTTAATCAGCATGGCAAAAGATGTTCAGAGATTTTGTTTCTGTAATTTTGTTGTATGAAGTAAGTGAGCCCTCTTCTGGCTGCCATTAAGTACTGTTGCTAATTACTGAAGATAGTTATAACAAAAAAGAGGGATTCAAAATGTAAAATATTTCACAGATTGCTGTTTAATTGAAGCGGGTTCTAGAGTTCTGAGTAAACCAGCACAAATCACACCAGAAATAATGTTTATTAGATATTATTTGTATGAAATTGTCGCTATCTCACTACTAGAACCTTTAGTTAATGTCGCCTCAGTGGTCTCATGCACAGTTATACACTGACAAGGTTATAACATCAGTCATTACATCAGTTCATGCCAACTGCAATAATTTATAATGTACTTTACTTTATAATGTATTTTTAACCTTATTGAGTATATTTAGATGAAAAAGCACTCACTGTTCATTTAAAAGTCTTCAAATATTACTT
>JBBPCY010000028.1:10688090-10699327 GCA_037974405.1 Brachyalestes nurse | reverse complement strand
GTTTAGCCATCTCACTTACTTTCTTGTGACATATTGTGACCAAATACTACTGCCTGTTCAAAATAAACAGAAAAAAGGAAGCACTGGAGATTTGTTGCTTCTTCCTGTTGTACCGAACCCGTATCGAACCGTGACCCCAAATCGAGGTACGTACCGAACCGTGACATCTGTGTACTGTTACACCCCTAATATATATATAATATAAATATTATAAGATACACTTACATCATCTACTTGTTGTTCCAGCTTCAGTTTAATCTTGGTTAGTGCATTCACTTTGTCTTCCTCAGCTTGAAGATCATCTAGTGTTTGCTGATGAACTTCCTGGAGAGCTTTTGTTTCTTTAGACGACTTCAGAAGAGCTTCCTCAAGGGTGCTAAGTTCCTCAGTAAGGTTCTTCACCTGGATTTAAAAAAAAAAAAAAAGTCTTACAAACAACATGTAAAGGAAACGAGGCCTGAAAGCTAAAGCATGAGTTTGGGAAAAGCTTTTTCTACTCTCACCTTGTTTTCTGTGGCATGCTTCTCCTTCTCCACCTTGGCGATGGTGAGCTCCAGGTCATCAATATCTCTTTTGAGCTCAGAGCATTCATCTTCCAGCTTCCTCTTCCTGGCTGTAATCTCTGCATTGATCTCCTCTTCCTCCTCTATCCTTTCAGAGAACTCTTTCACTTTGGCCTCCAGGTGGATCTTACTCTTGATCAGTCCTTCATACCTCTCCTCTGCATCTGACAGATTCTCACGTTCCTGTAAATGTGAGAGTTGCGACATGAAGATTTGGTCAGAATCAAATGTTTATTGTACCTTTTTTTAACCAAGATTTTTACATACGGCTTGTATCTGAAGGTAGAGGTCATTCTTTTCTTGGACAAGGGCAACCATTTTCTCCTCCAACTCCTTCCTCCTGGACTCTGATTTCTCAAATTCCTCCTTCATTCTGGAAAACTCCTCTTTCATTGTCTGCATCTCTTTCTCTGCCTCTGCACTGCGCAGGAGGGGCTTCATCTTGAAGAAAAGTCTCATCCATGGCCAGTTTTTGACATTCATAAATGAGCGAATGTTGTACTGTATTATGTAGATGGATTCCCTGCATAATAGCATAACAGTGATTCGAACTCATCCAAGACAATCACATATGGTCCACTCTATTATTCACAGATTACATTAGATGCATCAAAATATTACATCAGATTACATCTGTCCAAATCAGATTTTGTCCGACAGGCCTAATCAAACGTTTTTATACTCAAACCTCTTCTTAGTCATCTCTTTGAATTCAAGTCTGGCAACGTAACCTCTGGAGACAGCTTGGATGCGGGTCATGAGGACAGCCAGCCGTTCATCTCTCATCTCCTCCAAAAGACCCAACAGACCAGCCTTAAAGAACACCTGAGGTTCAACAGAAGACAAACATAGGATGTCACAATAGTATAAAAACACAAATGATGAGTCAGCATAGGTGGCCACATAGCGTGGCTCTTTCTAAGGTCTAGTTACCTTTGTGTGGCCAAATCTGTATTGAGCATGGTCCACATCAATGGATGAGAGCAGTTTCTCGGATGCCTTCTTACTATCAATGAACTGGCCTTCAGGGATAGCACTTGCATTCAGGATCCTGTACCTTTTGTAAACACAAACCACAGACTCTTAATGCATATTTTTTCAAAGCACTCTTAATGCAGGGCTTTGTACCACTTGGCAGATTAGGAAGTGAATAAATATACCTCTGTTTAAAGTCGCCATATAGGATTCTGCTAGGAAAGCCCTTCCTACAGATTCTGATACCCTCTAGGACACCATTACAGCGAAGCTGGTGGAGAACAAGGTGATGGTCCATAGCCCCTGAGGAGAACAACACACATGTGGGCACACGTGTATATATATGTATGTGTGTGAGAAATGAAATGTCTGCCAATATGTCACTCAAATAATTCTGAGCCAACTGTGAGTTTTTTTACCTGGGGTCTTGGTTTCATTAGGAATTATGCAACGCACAAAGTGAGGATGTGTGGACCTCAGGTTTGCCATTAGCTTGTTGAGATTTTCCTGTGAGAAAGACCATTAACAATCATTCTAATGTATTTATTATCTTTTCTTCAGTTACATTTATATTCAGTGTTGGGGAGTAACGGAATACATGTACCGGCGTTACGTATTTAGAATACAAATTATGAGTAACTGTATTCTGATACTGTTGCTGTTTAAATAGGTGATAATTAGAATACAGTTACTTTGTTGAAATAAATGGATTACATGCGGTATTTTATTGTTCCATGTTGGGCTATCCCCTCTCTAATTTCGGTAATTCCACGCATTGCCGGAAACCCAAACAAAACACGTCCTGTTAATGTTGGTGGCATCAGTTACACAATGGACCTGGAGCCAGCACAACAGACTGGGGTGGACTGGCAATCTGTAAGTTCTGGAAACCCCCCTCCCCCCCCGAAATACGGCCGTGATGCAGACCTATTCACCTATTGCTCCTCTACAGTAAATATATTGTCTCTTCAGGGAGATTTGGGCTTAACAGCCAATTGGTAGAGAAAAACAAACAAGAATTTGCAGGATGTGATTGCTACATTCATGTTTTTTGTACAAAGCATGACAATATATTAAGTAATCCAAAGTAATCAGAATACGTTACTCACATTCATTAACTTAAAGGAATACATAACAAACTACATTTCGGGGCATGTATTCTGTAATCTGTAGTGGAATACATACTAAAAGTAACCTTCTCAACACTGTATATATTTTATCATATATTTTTATACCCTGAAGAGGGCTGATACAGTTTGAAATGAGGATCCTTTCTTCTTTCCTCCCTTTTTGCTTCCACTGGTTTCAGCTGAAGAGAGAAAATTTATAGATAAGTGTTCTTCATTCAAACATCAAATTCTGTTGTCTCTGAACCACTGTAGACATACCATCGGCTGATGCATAGGTGGCAAAAAGGTTGCACAGCAGCTTTACCCCTGCTTTCTGGTACAGCTGAACCACTGTGTCATTCAAAGGGTCCTTGTTCTTTTCCAGCCAGCCAGTGATATTGTAGTCCACCGTGCCAGCGTAGTGCACCAAGGAGAAGTGGGCCTCAGTCCTGCCTTTAGTAGGCTTGGGCTTCTGGAAAATACTATTTTTCCCCAGGTGTTGGTCATAAAGCTTGTTCTTGAAGGAACTGTCTGTTGCCTTGGGAAACATACACTCCTCCTCAAGGATGGAAAAAATGCCCATTGGCTGTGGAAAAGAGAAAGTTGCTCTTTTTCATTCTTACTGGACAAAACAAGTGACACAGCATTTATTGTATGGTGCACCGAAAGAAGATTTATGACATGCCTTCTCAATAAGCTCAATGCAGGCAGCCAGGTCCATTCCAAAGTCTATGAACTCCCATTCGATTCCCTCTTTCTTGTACTCTTCTTGCTCCAGCACAAACATGTGGTGATTGAAAAACTGTTGCAGTTTCTCGTTGGTGAAGTTGATGCAGAGCTGCTCCAGGCTGTTCATCTAAAATGTATATGTAATTAATTTTTATATACATTTATACAGTTTTTTTATAGTTTTTTTTTGTTTTTAGTACTATTGACCTTACTCTGGAAAAACCAGACTGATTCTCACCTCAAATATCTCAAACCCAGCTATGTCTAACACCCCGATGAAGTGTTGCCTGGGTAATCTAGTGTCCAGCTGTTGATTTATTCTGGTTACCATCCATAAGAACAGCTTCTCATACACGGCTTTGGAAAGGGCACCCATGGAATTATTCACCTATAAAAACATTTTTTTTTTATCATGGACTTTTTTATTACATTGCATTATGATAACGTACCGTAAAAATGCACTTACCTGTTGAACAGTCTGTCCCTTAGTGACATATTCATTTCCGACTTTCACTCTGGGGTAGCAAAGAGCTTTCAGCAAATCAGCAGAGTTTAGGCCCATAAGGTAAGCAACTTTGTCAGCCACTGTGAAAAAAATATTTATTATTATGGTCTATGCGAACCACAGTCTCCGAACTTTAACGAAGTCCTGAAATACATGAATCACCCTCAGTGCCATCAGGCTCGGCCTGCTCCTCACGCTGCTTCTGCTTAAATTTCATATTCCCGTGATGCATCACTGCTCCAGTCAGCTTGTAGATGCCAACTTTCTCCTCTGAGTTGAAGCCAAGGATGTCAATGGCACTCTGTCTTATCACAGAGAATCAAACAACTGTGTCATGGCATGTAAGCGACTTTCACAATTTGTGTGGATTTGAATAACTGAAAGTGTAAACTCACATCTGTTGCCATCAGCTCCTCTGTGTCATTAATGCTTTGCACTGTGATCTCCCCCTGACTGATGAAAGGGTAGTCATATGGATTGGTTGTGATCAGCAGCATCTCTGTAAACAGCAAATAAAACTGGCTAGTTTGGCGTGGTTTTAGTTCTTCACTCTTTCAATTTAGCAGTTTACAGGTACTGACCAATCAGTTCTGGCCTCCTGTTGGACAGAATCTGATAAAAGACGTGGTAGCTCCTCTCCGCAGGAAGCTGAAATGTCACCCTGGACTTTTCCAGAAGGTCTGAATAGAACATACTGTAAGGTTACAGCAGGCACACACACACACACACATACAGGCTTTTTGGCAGACAAGAATTCAAAGTGATAAGCAAACTCACAAGTTTCAATATCAGCTGAGGCCAACTTCCCCTTCGTTCCAAAGTGGATTCTAATGAATTTACCCTATAATCATTGGTGACAAGAAAACATTCTTGGTGCTCTTTGGTAATATATCAGTATAATGTGATACAAAAAACACATAGACACCAACATATATCATACATACACACACACACATTATATATTGGGACACACTGTTTTCCAGGGTTTGGGCTAGGCCTCCTACTTCCAGTGAATGACAATCTTAATGCTTCAGCATACCAAGACATTTTGGACGTCATGCTTCCAACTTTCTGGACACAGTTTGTGGAAGAACCTTTTCTCCATAAAGACATAGTTGGATGAGTTTGGTGTGGAAAAACATTGGCCCACACAGAGCCCTGACCTCAACACCATCCAACACCTTTGGGATGAACTGGAACGGAGATTGTGAACCAGACCTTCTCATCCAACATCAGTGCCTGACCTCATAAATGCTCTACAGAATGAATGGATACAAATTCTCACAGAAATTCCAAAATCTTGTGGAAAGCCTTCCAAGAAGAGCGGAAGCTGCAAAGTGGGGAGCAGCTTCATCCTAAAATGTTTGTATTTGAATGCAATGTCATGAAAGTCTCTGTTGGTGTAATGGTCAGGCGTCCCAACACTTTTGCCCATGTAGTGTACGTGTGTGTGTGTGTGTGTGTGCTTGATCATAGGTCATGCAGTTTTTCAGTGTCTAGACATGCCTTAGCATTCCTAGCACATCAACTCACAAAGCGGGAGGAATTATCATTCCTCACAGTCTTGGCATTCCCAAAGGCCTCCAGCAGAGGGTTAGCCTGGATGATTTGATCTTCCAGGGTGCCCTGAATGATGCATAGAAAATAAGGCAAATGTTTGAGTGTATGTTGATTGGTAGCTTTAGCACTGTAATTGTGATGATTTTTACCTGCAGTTTTCCTGATGTCACCTCCTTTTTTTTGTCACCAATAGATGCAATTGTCGCAAAGTACTGGATAACGCGCTTAGTGTTCACAGTCTTCCCAGCACCAGATTCTCCACTATCAATTAGTAATGAACAGAAGTCCGTTTTACAAAATTCACTGTAAAGAAATGTCAGTGGTCAGAACTGTAATGCAAATCTGTATAATCTCATACATACGTGATTAGAATAGACTGGTTTTCTCGGTCTGCAAAAGAGTCATGAAGAAAAAATGAATGCAAATACAATCCTTAACATTTCACAGAAAATGGCTATGGTTGTTATGTCCTACTGACTGTTACCTGTAAGCATGAACTGATACGCATTGTCTGAGATGGAGAAAATATGAGGAGGCACCTCCTGACGTTTTTTCCCCCGGTATCCATTTATCACCTCTGGGTTGTAGACTGGGAGCCACTTGTAGGGGTTTACAGTCACACAGAACAGCCCAGAGTAGGTCTGCAAAGGGCAAGATCTCCTTAAAAAATCTTTAAAAATGATCACTATATAATCATTGTTGAGGAATATGCAATGGATATCTTGATATATCTAAGTTATATCAAAGTTATCGACTTTGAGACTGGAACAGCTCTGAATATGGTGAATACTACTACAATCCTAGCGTATTGTTTAAAAACTGTTGCATACGTAGATCATCCAGGCTTCATAGCGGTCTTTCAGGTTGAACAGCACTGCCGGTTCATGCAGGTGGGTCAGCATGGCCATGTCCTCAATCTTGTCAAACTTTGGAGGATTCATGGGACGCACATCATCTGGCTTCACTGTGACGGTCTGTCTCACACACATACATGGTACTGATTTATTCTTTAACCTTTAAAAACTGAATTAAAGATGCCTGGCTTAAACATATACATTATAATTTAAAAAACATTCGCCTCTGCTTTACTTCTTAAATCCTGAGGGACAAAGACTTGACCGAATAATGAGTCTTACACTGCAGAAGTCATACATTACAAATGTTATATTGAAATATTTGAAATAATTTGAGGTTAACACGCCAATAGACAACAAGAGATTGGTTCAAAAACTAATAGAAATAAGATGTGTAGAAGGCTTTTGCTACAGAGGTGTCCTCAACTGAAAAAATGTAAAGAGTGTAAGTATTTTTAGTAGCAAAGCAAAACCAGCTCTGAGTGTAAAGAAAGCTTCTTCACTCACCCTCCCATCTTCTGTCTCCACAATCACTTTAGTTCCATCTTGGCTTTTGATTTTGCCCCTCACATACTCAACTTTAGGGTCATCCACATAGCAGGACGTTTTGGCATCAAAAGGCTTATTTTGGGCTGCGATCCTTTCTCGCTCTGACTTGCGCAGGTACAGGGCAGCCACCCCAAATATTTCCATCTCAGCATCACTCATCTTGTACTGGAATATAAGAAGACCTTTTTGCTTTGACTATTACACAGCTATCAAAAGGGCAACATTGTGACAGTGATATAAGAGAGTGTGTATAAATCAGAGAACATGATCACAAACCTTTTCAAATCAACAGCAATACAATGTAAAATTAGACAGTAACTGAGAAGAACTAAAGCTTACCTTGAAAGAAATCTGCCTACAGGGACTTGAGGTCCACTGGGGTTTCTGTATTATAGAAAATTCTTAATGTAGATAACTGGTTGATAGCACACTGAAACCCTAGCTTCACGCAACCTCTGCAGACACACTAACTAGACTTTGACAGTTTTTATAAGAGGTTGTCTCTTTTTTTGGTCTACTGTATTAAACCGAAGCCATATTTGGGCCAGGATCTATAATGGTCCCAAAGCCACCTTGGACGGTGAACAATGTTGATTTTGTTTTTGAAATATCTATCTATAGCTGTATCGTGTCACCTCTAAATGTTTTCTATTCTAATCTCCGAGCCAGCCCATTAAAAAAGCAATGATGGTTAAGATTGGTAGATTATTGGGATCTGGGTCCTGACATGGCAGGCCTCATTTTGTAGGATTAGGGAAGATTAGATGCATGTGGGCATCGCTTCATTTCTGCCAGTGACTGTCTGAGATCAGGCTTGGGCAGAATGCTAAGTAGAATATAAGTGCATAGTTACATGCCATTGTTTACCAGATTATCTATACAGTACAAAAAGGCAAGTGTGCAGTCCATAAGAGAAACAGGCTATTGTTGAAAATCTAATATTAGCATGTTTTCCTTTGTAGAAGGACTCTCTGTGATTGTATTACAGATACCACAATATGGTCAATTAGAGGATTAAGTGATTTCAATGATGTTCAACAGTCTATGTACAATACCTTCATCCCTATGGTCTATCTCATTTGCAAACTCCCAACAAACTTCCCATCCCAGGTCCTGGAGGCTCACTGCCCTGCACATTTGAGTGTTTTCAATGCTCCCATCACACATAATCCAACTATTCAGCTCATTAACAACCCCTCACTGAGTTGTTGTGTGTGTTGGAGCAAAGAAAGCTTGTCCTGGGTAGTGTGCCTCCAGGATCGACTGAGGTTGGGAAACACTGCAATAGAGCCCTATAAATAACAATGCTGACAATGGATCTGAAAAAAATCCCTCTAAATCCAGTCAAAATCCCCAGTATAGATTTATATCAGTTTGCCCCCACTGCTCTTGTCAATTTGGCAAAGAATGTTTTTCAAGTGCCCAGTATGTCACAAGCTTGTGATGCCAGTGATGAGATTCAGGAATTTGCATTGCATGCTTTGACACTATTGTGTTACATTAATGAAATCTCTTTGGGTACTAACATGAAAAACATGTTACATTTTCCTGTTAACTATATAGAATATTGTACTGGATGTATGCTACAGATAACTCTTTTTTTCTCTCTTGTGTCAGGCATAGTAATGGCAAAGCAGACACTCAACCTCCACTAATAACCATTTGTGTTCCTCCTTATGTGAGTGAAAGTGTGAGCAGTTATTACATTCACAATGGTGACTGAATTACATATTTCTGGTGATTTTACAACTGAATGTTTTTAATCATTTTTGACTTGCCGGAGTATACCAAAGGGTTTCACATCATGGAAAACAGGTTTCCCCACTTTTCTGAGTTTGTATGTTATAGGTATATATACACATTCTGTTCACTCTAACTGCATGCCCTCCAAATTAAGTGGCAAAGAAGCCCATTGTCAATTAATGTTTGAGAAAATCATACAAAGTTACATACATAAGTGTATTTATTTCCATAAGTCCATTCAAAACTTTACACTTTCATAGATTATAGATTCAGGGCCCACAGCTTAAACCATTTCAAGTACTTAGTTGTTTATTTGTACATAATTTGGGCTTCCAGCTCATAAAACCCACAAAACAGGAATTCACACAAAAGAACACAAAAGAAGTGTAGAATATGTGCCATTTAAAACACTAAATTGAAATTTACACTTCTTTCCCAAATGAAGTCAGCCAGCCAATACATTTATTGGTACAGCGGTTTATCAGGATTTAGCCTTGTAGCTAAACGGTTGCGTACTAGCTTCCTTTACTTGTTAACTACATTAGCCTTGCAGCTCCAGTAGGGTGACCAGACGTCCTCTTTTTCCCGGACATGTCCACCTGTGTCCGGCGTCCGGGATTTTGGGCTACTTACACATTCGTCGGCCCGAGATGCGGCCAAGATGGCATAAAACATTAACCCCACCGGACTACAGCTGTCAACCCGAGAAGCGCATATCTCCCCCGGAAAAACGGGTGAACGTCTGTACTTCTCGTCCCCATCCCGCAACCCGCAACCCCCAGGAACCACGGTCCAGAGTCAACACAAAGTAACCCCCCCCTGCTCATTTTAGTGATTTAGTCCAACTTCACCCATTAGTTAGAACTCCCCCAATCACACGATACCACCTGCTGCTGCTAACACTTTTTGGGCAGCTCAAAACGTTTGACGAACACTGACCACCAATTATTTAAGATAATCTAACAGACACTCACCTGCTGAGTAATGGGGAAGAGGAGGGTTTTTATGGACACAGACTGATGATGGGGCAAATACATAGTCAGCTGTCACTTTGTGATTGTGTCACTTTTTTGTTCTTTAAAAAGCATTGTATGTTTCTAATTCAAGGACCATTATTTTGCCTTCATCACTGAGACTCACGATGGGTAACACAATGTTGGTCGATAGCAGAAATGTTTTGGAAATGTTTCTCAGCACGTTTTCCATCCTGAACAGCTGAACGTTGGCCAGGTCATTGACAACAGTGGGTGCTGTCTACTAAACCCCAGTGCCAAACAGACAACAGGGTTATTGTGTTTCTTAGTTTGGCCCATGAGGATATACAGGGCGAGCAGTGACCCATCTTGGCACCACATCACAGTGCAGCTAATTGGCATTATTTTAACGGCCCACGAAATGTCAAACGCTGGACTTGGTGACAGCTGAGCCTTTAGCAAACATGACAACTGCTCATCTGATATGGGGACTCTTCCCGACCCATTCAGACATCCCACCATGGAGCAACCTGGTCCCAGAACAGCAGCAGACTCAGTAGAGAAAACAATAAGGTCACCTCAGCAGCAACCGAAGACAAGGAAGGCACATTCCTCCGCCTGAGGCAAAACAGATCTGAGGACGGACGGTTTCAGACTAGATTAAGAGGTTCAGAAGTCACAAGACAGGACTCCAAATAAAGCATTCACTGTCTCTAAAAGCCATCCCAACAGGTTGATAGGACCACCAAGTTGGCATATTTGTGTATGCCTTGTAGTGAATAAGCTTGAAACAAAGTGGATATAGGCACAGGAATTCATAAGCATGTAATTATATTGCATGCCTTTGTTAAATTTTTTGCATGCATTTTTAAAATGGCACAGTAATTGTCAACATTTCTCTCATATTAGATTAAGAGGTTCAGAAGTCACAAGACAGGACAGAATCTAAATATAAAAGACAAGACAGATTCTTTTATTAAGAACTTTTTTAATAAGATCTTTTGAAGACCAAGGCAAATCTTTCATTTGTGTTTACCCAGATTGATTGTGAACAATGACCCATTGGGGCTAGAAAAAGAAAAAGCTGGACAACAAGCTGAACAAATCTGACTAAAGAGTGTCCCACAATAAATAGTCCATTTCTTTTCAGAAGTGAGAAATAAATTTTCTTCTTGTCAAGAACATTCTGTTGACCAATAAGGTAAAAGATAGGTATTGTCAGAACGTGCTCGGAGCACATTTCCTTCATTAAGGTGTAATCCAGCTGGACAGAACGCTACTTGGCCCGTTTGTGCTTCCTCATGTGTGATGCAATGGAAGAGGAAATCTCAGCCGCTTTCTTGTTCTGTCCATAATAGTCCACAAATTTTCCATCAGGACCCACCAAGTACATAATGATGGTATGGTCAACCTGAAAATAGAGAAACACATTTTAAAGTATCCTGCAAGAAATTTAGACTGCTTGTCTTTACAATGTGTGATGGACCCAACTAGGATACCACCTGTGGGTATGGCCATAAAACTCAGAGTCCAAGTGAGGGTGAAAAAAAAATATATATATTTATTTAAGGCTTGAAAAAATTGTCCAAGCATCCACAGGTGCGACCAAATACTAGACAGAAAAAAATAAACAGACTAAAACTGTTGGACAAAAACAACTTCCCAACTGCTAGCCT
>JBBPCY010000028.1:10660052-10687990 GCA_037974405.1 Brachyalestes nurse | reverse complement strand
TCTCTCTCTCTCTCTCTCTCTCTCTCTCTCTCTCTCTCTCTCTCTCTCTCTTTCTCTCTCTCTCTCTCTCTCTCTTTTTCTCTCTCTCTCTCTCTCTCTCTCTCTCTCTCTCTCTTGTTCTCTCTCTCTCTCATTCTCTCCCCCCACTTTAGAGGATCTGATGGCCTGGTGAAGCTGTGGACCATTAAGACGAACGAGTGTGTTAAAACATTTGATGCTCACCAGGATAAAGTGTGGGCTTTGCATGGCAGCAGTAAGGATGACCTGATAGTGACTGGATCTGCCGATTCCAACATCACAGTCTGGAAGGTCAGTACGTCCAAAACGTACTTTCTTACTTACTGTGAGGACTGAACAAAAGAGTCCTCTGATGTGTGAGAATGGTCCATATCAAGGAAAACTGAATACAGTTGGTACTGAATACACATACAGAATATCAACCTATTCGGGCTGTAGCAGTTTAGCCCGTTCAAGTTATAGGGAGTGTTTTGGCCCTGCTTTCTTTTTAAATAAAGCCCGATTCAGAATAGCCAATGGGGACAAGGATCATTTACATAGATCAGTCCACGAATGTGAATTTTCAGAGGGAAATTTTTTGTCGCGTTGGAACACGCCACTCCACAGAAGAATTTCATACTGTGGGGACGGTATCTTGGTGAAGGGTACTTCAGTGGTGCCGCTGGCAGTCCTGGAATTCAAACCCATGATCTTCAGATCGCAGGGGCAACTCCCTAACCACCAGACCACCTGCTGCAAATCGGGGGAAATACACAATAAGGACAAAAGTATTGGGATGCTGCACCATTCCACCATCAGGGACTGTATTTTTCCCAAAGAAAAAGAGAAAAAAAATATTCCAGTGGACCAGTAGTGTAGCCCGTTTACAGAAGCCCATGGTTTAATGATTAAAAAAGGAAGCTGTGTCTTTATATGGTAATAGTCATTGTGTTTATGAAGGGTGGATGGTTTAAAGATAGCCAGTAACAATTTCAAGGAAATGTACATTTGATAAACACCTGATGCAGATTACTCAGTAACACTTTAAAGTAAACAGGCTATGAGCTACCTCTCATTGTGCAAAATTGGGGCAACAGGTAAACAAACATAAGCTTTTCTTGATAGTGTACTGAATTCCTTCAGTGCATATTAAGCCTGAATAGATCGTTGACTTAACGTTACTCAAAGGGAAGTTCAGACATTATTATGAATGTGTAAATAATGTAGTCACGTATCTTAGGAAGTCTTATATCAGATTTTCAGGTTTACACATTTAGGCAAACAGAGAACATACCAGTCCAAATGGAGTTTCTACTGCTGGCCTCAAAGCTACTTTAATTTCCAGGGAACATTCTTTTAAAGCCACGATTGGAGAAAAAAAAAATCTTTTTGCACCCGTCCCCTTATCAGCACTTCAGTGTGGTTTGCTGTTCTTCATTAACAAGTTTTGCAAGGGAGCTTCAAGGCTAATGTAGATTTAAAACATTTATAGCCACCAGGTTATCATCATGCAACTTCACACCTAAATTGTCTCACACTGGATATGTTGAGTTAGAGTTAGTCATTTAGAGCTACAACAGTAGTATTGTTTACTGATATTTTTTCATGCTTTTGGTCATATTTTATATATAAGGTGTTAGAAAATACATAAGCCTGCCTGTTTGAGACTTGCTTTGGCAAATCAACTGCGTTTTTAGAGTACAAGGAAATTCTCACATTGATTTTTGTCAGAACCATCACTTTAAATAAACGCAGTTTCTTTGAAGGCCTCATTCTGCATGCTCCAATCAAAGCCCCTTTAGTTATCCATAAGCTTAATTTAGAAAGACAAGAAAGCATAGTTCCATGGTCTGGAAAAGTTATTTACAGATTCTCTGTCTCTCGCTCTCTTTTCTTTTTCCAGGACGTCACAGAGGAGGAGTTAGCAGAGGTGCAGGCAAAGCAGGAGGATCAGATCCTAAAGTAGGTTTCCTTTAGTTCTGCATATATGCTGTTTCTATGTTGATCTTGTGAACAAAGTAGATTTCGTGTTTCAGGACAGATAAGTCAAGTACTTCCATGAGAACCGATAATGGTGACCGCTGTTAGATATAATGATGTATGGCTAACCATTCCTGTAATCTCTCAGTATTGAACACCAGTCAACGCTTTTATTTTGAGAGCATGCTTGCTAGTACTGCAGTGTAAGACAAGTGATTCATGCTTAAGGCTCAAACCAAGCTGACTTTTGGTCCTCAAACACCAGGCTATCAATGAATGCTGGTCACCAAACATCTGCTACAGTTTGGGGTGTTTTTGGTACCGTTTGCTATAGTCAAATCTCAGGAGCATCATCTCATGTTGAATTGGCATCAGGTCTTGGCACTCTCAAGAGGGCACACAAAGTAGCCATTGTAAATAAATAAATACATTTATTTATTTATTTTAAAGCACTAGTGCAAGTAATAAGGTTTTATAACTCCCAGTTGCCATGTTAACAAAACATAAAAAGGCATTTTGCTATTCAAATACCTTTTTATGTTTAAAATGTTTTTTTAATATGTCATATTCCCAATAAGAAAATATTTAATATTGTAATGAATAAACACTCCAAAGCTCTGCGAATGCTCTGATAACAGATTAACATGCAACATTTATCGTATAAATATATTCTACTTTTATTCACAATGTTTAGGCATTTATGCATTCATGCATTAAAAGCATATGTAGCCTTTTAGCTTATAGATTTTGTTATAAAGCACCAAGCTATTGGATGTTTGCTTGCATTTTCACACACTAGGGTTTGTGGAAACGCAGACTTTTGAGGCTGTTACAAACATTTCAAATCGTTACAGGACACGTGAAACATCAAAAAAGTTTAGGATTAGGGTTACATTTTGAGGAAGCTTAAGCCAGAGTCAGGTTTAGGATTAGCAAATTAGCTTTTTCCTCTGTTTATTGATGACTTTGTTCTTCAGTTAGTGATGATTGTGTCCATATGATGGTCAAGCTGTGGACCCTCAGACACTCTTGTTCTTCATGCCTTATCAATGGTGTGGCTGTTTATTTCAGGCAACAGGAGCTGTCCAATCTGCTCCATGAGAAGAAATACTTGAAGGCTCTGGGCATCGCCATCTCTCTTGACCAGCCTCACACTGTCCTCCGAGTCATCAAAGGTACGGGCATCAACACTCCGAGACTTAACTCCAGCTGGCAAACTGCCAAAGCTGTCAGTGTAATAGGAAGTAGAAGATGTTGTAACTGATAGGAACTAGTCAAACAGGTCAGGCAACCTACTCTTTCCTTCTAAGAAATACCTGCTTCTTCTAGAAGAAGAAGAGTATCTGTAGAAATAGAAAGTACTGTGAGATAAAACGAGAGTTACTTTGTCTTTAGTATTTTCTATACATCCAGTCAGTCATTTTCTTTTTGGAAGTGGTGGGTTGTGTAATGGTTCCGGCACCCATGCATCCAGTGGATCCACTTGCAACTTTAAATTCCTGAATATATTTTCAATGGTATTCAAATTAGGGAATCAATTGGGCCATGCAAGTGCTTCCACATAAACTAAGAGACAGTTAATGCCACAAAGTAATAATGGGGATGCAGAATAAATCTGTTAAATGCACTCATAGTTTAAAAGTGGATTCAGGAGTGCAGAAGGAGAAGGGAAATCTGTTGTGCCAACAATCTTTAGATACATTTGACTGTAAGTCAGCAGCATTGTTAAACAAAGACTTGGGCTGTTTGAGAGGATGCAGTGGGAAAGGGTCAGACTGGCCTATAAGCTGAGGTGATAACATTAACACTAATACCTAACTTGAATTTGGCCTAATCCTGGAGACTGCAACTGAAACCCAAAAGACGCATTCAGCCTTCCGGACTATATCTGAAAGAATAAAGGAATGCAGAAGACTTGTAAGATTTGATCAGTCTTTTCCTTGTAACTACTTAAGGAAAGGCTTTTATCTGCACATTTCTTTCCACAATGCCTTTCCGCAGTGCCTTAACAATGATCATATTGATATTGAGTCATAGTCGGATACAGTGAGGTGGGTGAAATACAACGAGGTGTAATCTGCAACGCCCATCATCAGTGGAAACTCCAGAGAAGTGGCCTGGAGTACTGTGATGACAATGGTCCTTTCAGTACCAAGACTATTTTAGTCTTAGGAAGAAACTGAATCTGCCAGCACAGACTGACTAACACATTTTATTAATGATCTCCATAAAGATTGCACCACTTCTCACTGTTTCCACATTTTGGAGTGGGATTTTCTTTCTGTTGCTAATGCAAACCAGTCCAAAGGCACTGTCCCAGAATGTCAAGAACGCTTAAATCGCCACTTTCTGGTGATGCTGATGGTTGTCTTGAATCACTGTGTTTACAGAAATTCGGCAGGAGGCAGAGGATGGGCAGCAGTTGGAAAAAACCCTCCTCAAGCTGCGGCAGGACCAGAAGGGTGAAGTTAAAGCATCAGTAGCTGTTTTCATGTGCCTAATAATAATAAGCACTAGCCAAGATTGGTGGAAAAAGAAAGGATTAAAGAGGAAAGAAATGAAAGAAATGAAGAAAAAAGTGAAAGGAAAGAATGAATAAGAACTAGGTAGGAAAGACCAAAAAAATTGAGATGGAAAAAAAGCAAGTTAAAGAAGACAAACAAAAAGAAAGAAAGGGAAAAAAAACAAAAGGTGAGACAAATAGAAAAAGAAAGAAGAACGCTAAAGGAAAGAAAGAAAAACTAAGATAGGAAAGGAATGCGAAAGAAAACCAAAGAAAGAAAAGAGAAATAGAAGACAAGCAGAAAAAAAGGGGAGGCACTTTTTTTTCAAATCTTAATTATGGGTTTACAAGTATGTATTTGAATAACGGATTATGTACAGATGAGAGTGGTGAGTGACAAATGCAAGTGGAGAGACAGAGAGAGACAAACTTTGTAAAGTACATACTCTGGCCATAGGTTCACTCACTATAGCACCTGAAGGCCTAAAGTTAGGGGGAACCCCAAAAACACGCTCTCACTATCTTGAGTGATTTCTCTGGCCTTACTGTGGTGATGTCTCTGATGGGTTTTGTGTTTGCAGAGTCTCTGCTGCGATACTGTGTGGTGTGGAACACAAACGCACGAAGCTGTCTGGACGCTCAAGCAGTGCTGCAGGTCCTGCTGACCAACATGAGCCCTGATGAGCTGCTGCAGTTTCAGGGAGCTCGCCCTCACCTGGAGGGCCTCATCCCTTACACTGGTGAGATGTGTGTGTGTGTCTGTGTGTGAGAACGTACATACAGATGTGCAACTCGTACAACACCACCCTCCAAATATGTGTTGCTTATATATTTAGATGACAAATGGCTTTTATTCTTAACTATTAAGGACCTATAATGTATTAGTAATGTATTTATAAAATTACAACAGAATATTTGTCCACATTAATTCACTTTTGGCCAGATTCTGCAGGCATGAGAAGTATACTAGCATGTCTGTATGCAAGTACTTGCAAACCACTGCTCTAAAGAGCTCTAATAAAGTGACTTTGTGGCTGCTGGTGGCCTGGTTGTTGGGGAGGTTGTGTGTTCGAGTCCCAGGACTCCCCAACCACTGAGGTACACTTGAGCAAGGTACCCAGGTTCCGGGTCGCTGGCTGCCCACTGCTTCACTTGGTAAATGGGTTAAATGCAGAGAACCAATTTCACATTGTTCACTCTGTGTGCTGTGTTGTGTTCATGCATGACTATAAAGTGCCACTGTACTTCACTTCAAAGGATGCTTCACTGTCTTTGCTCTTTTTATTGCTGAGCCTTTAAGCCAGCGGTAACCCACGGTGAATTCAGTACATCTAATTGCTACTAATCCCTTAAGGAGGCACTGATAAAACGCTTAAGCAAACCTTAAGCGTGTAAAAGAGAGAGGCATGCATAACGCTGGGTTTCGAAAAGTTATTTTACAGACTCTTAGAGGAACTAACACTGACAGATTGTCTTGACTTTGCCTTGCAGAGAGACACATGCAGAGAATCGGCCGTCTGCTTCAGTCCTCTATGTTTTTAGATTACATGTGGCAGAAAATGCGAGTGACAGGAGGCAAAGACAGGTAAGCTTATCAGAGAAAGATTCAGATCACACAACATTTTTGTAACCTTTCCCACGCACAGACGCCTGCGGAACAGATAACAGGTAAGACAGCCTGTGGCGGCCGGTGACATTTGACAGAAACCAATGCACATAAACAAAAGAACAGAAATGACAAGTTGCAACAACTGGTTTAATATGTGCCCCAAGGATCAGGCTTTTAAAATCTATTATTTTTTATTATTGTTGAAATAATAAATCTGTCATATGCAAAAGGGTGGTTGTCAGTTTATGTTGACACTTAAAAAAAAAATTATGGCTCCTATATATAATTATTTTTATTCAGTTGTACAACAAATAGCTGTATGAGAGTATGTATATATATAAATATGTATATATGTGTAAAATATCATTCAAACTTTTTCAACTGTAATATAATGTGATGTTTGTTCACACTACTCAAATTGAGGCAAAAACATTCCATTTGTGACAGCCAAAGTAAACGCGACCTTGTAGATTAAACATTTCATAAAGAAATATTCATTGCCAGTCAGTAACATTGGGGGGGAAATTGGTACTGGAGAAAATGGCAATGAGATGAACATGATTTGAACCCAGTATAAAACACTGATTTGAAATGAGCTGAAAAACTGTTGGAAATAAGCTAAAGTGAAAAAATTGGCCTGTGGAAAATAATCCATTTTTTTTTTACTTAAAAGAAAAAACCCATATATATATAAAAATACACACACACACACAATCATTTTCCCCCACATATCTAAGCCCCAAATCTGCAAGAAAATGACATGCTCAAGTTTCTTCTGTGAAGGATGTCGCTTTAAAAATTCAACGAAACACGATGGGTAATAATTCTCATGAAGATCCGTGAACAATTGCTTGGTGTCAAAATTACATTGTCAGCAATTTGAATTTAAAGAGTGAACAATAAGCCTCTTTAAATCAGTGTTTCCATGACCTAGGCATGCAGGCATAGTGACGTTTGGTTTGAAAAGCGCTTGTTGAGATTTAAAATCTGAAGGCCACTGCCCAGGACATTAGTGCTGCTCGCTTCTGCACGTAGCTGCAGCCCTCAGTCAGTCGATTGCACAGTCGAGGGCTTTCATTTTCAAGGATGCATGAATGGCATTCTTTTCAGTACAGATTAAACATCCTTCTGCACTACCCAACAAACTGCCATTATGTGCAGACAATAAAGCCTTGTGATGGCCAAATCAGGTACAAGCTCTGACCAAGGACTAGACATGATGAACCACACAGATGGTTTTGTATTCTTTTGTATTGCTGCTCTTAGGAAAAGCACACACAAACATATTGAGAATTTGTCTATAAATTCCATGATGTCAAAAGATGTTTATTTTGTGTCTGTATGTGATATCACTGAGGTTTCCTTTAAAAGTCTTGTTTCAATTCAGTCTTTCTACATTGTTGGTTTATATCTTTAACCCCAATCTGTCAGTAGTTTTCAAACAGGATCACATTTTATCATTTCATCACATTTTATGGTGGATAATGATAAGCATGTGAGCAGCCACAAAAATAATTCCACTTTCATTCTCTTTACACTTGAATGTAATTGCATCTGTGCCAACTAAAGTAAACACAACCTTATAGACAACCGTGGCAGCCGGTAACATTGGGGGAAATTTATTATGTGAACCAGTATTAAATACTGATCAGAAATTAAAGCTACGATGAAAAAATGGAGAGGAGACACAGTTCAGACTCATCTAGACTTAAATGACTTTTTTGTTTGTTTTTTCAAGCCGCTTATGAACTGCAGAAGAAATTATTTTGAAGCCCATTAGTGAATCTTGACCTTTTGGATTTCAATAACATAAATTCTGGATATATATAATTACACCCGTAGTATTAAAAGAATGACAGTTTGTTCCAAAACCAAAAAAAGTTTAGTCTCTTGCTGTTAATTAATGGAATAATACAACATTGCCATTGTCAGTCAAAAACTTTAAACTTTGGCAAGTTTATGGGAGAAGCAAAAGATTTTTTTTTATTTTTTAAAAAGGTGAAAAATGACAAATTTAGATCTGATGGTGACAATGTTGTGCTTTGTCTTCAGTGGGGAGCTACAAGAGGAAGAGATGGACACCAGTCCTCAGGGCATATTCATCATAGACAAGCAATCTGGGAACAAGAAAACTACACATGCAGCTCAACAGCAGGAGGAGAACGAAGACGAGTGCCTGGACAATGAGGAACCAGATAGTGAAGAAGAAGTGGATGAAGATGATGAGAGCATCAGCGCCTCCAAAAGTGCTAATGGCAAACAGGACAGGAGAAAGATGGAGGCAAATGGAGACAAACATGGGGGCCACGTGTCCAGCGATGAGAGCTCAGATGAAGAAGTCGTGGAAATATCTATGAAATGTCCTCCTGCCAAACCCACGGTTTCCACCCCCTGCATACTAACAGAGGCGAGGTGATCATCACGTATACCAGCAGGTCATGGAAAAGTCCTGGGGCCTCGTCTACAGGAGGTTGTGAAAAATACTGTTGGCTGAAAACATCACGGAACATCTCCTTCCATCTATGAACAGCTTGAGTTCAATAGTGGCAGAACTTCTAATATCAATCAGAAGTCTTCGAGATGTTTTTGGGTTCCTTCCTTTGCAGGAAGATGGACATTGTATGTAAAGCATCCATTGTCTTATGTGAACACATACGTTCCTGCATAAAAAGAATCTACCACCATTCATATATTGTATCAAAAGAAAAGACGTCTTGCAAGCTTCATATTGTTTCATGTGATTCCTACAAAACATTTTAAATAAACTATAAAAACTTTTTGAGATTTTGTTTCTTGAAGGTTCTTGATGCTCTGCTTTCGGGATAAAGAGTGTAAACAAGTAGAAGTCTGCAAATACATGAAAACTAACAACTGATTGTCTGACAACAGTAATTTAGGTGTTTATGTATCAAAATAAGTTTTAATAAGTCCCTGGAATAAAATGCAAACCAATTGAGTGTTACTTAACAAAAGTTACTTTAGTGTCAGTGAACCACTTTTTTGTAGCTCCGTTTCACCTGAGGATTATGTGGTTTAGACGTCTACAAAAAGTTGTTTTGCTAGAAATGGCTATGTAACAGTGGCATGCCTGCATCATGGAAATGAGAAATATGCACACGATAAGCCAGCCTGTGGTTGAGTGTGGAGGACCTGTTGTTGATGGATTGTTGATGAGTCGTCGCCCACACCACAACATGCTCCATTTGACATTTCTGCCAGTGTTTCTAGTTTTCTAATTTATAAAAGAGCCCCTTTTAAGTGCTAAGCACGCATTTGGAGGATCTTATATGTATGTGCTAACATGGTGTTTCATTACAATGAAATTAGATAATTTATTTCATTTATCTGTCGGTGATTTCTAGCAGTTCTAAACTGGTGGCCTAGTGGTTAAGGCGTTGCCTCTGCAATCAGAAGGTTGTGAGTTCAGATCCCAGGACTGCAAGTGGCACCACTGATTTGCCACAAGGTACCGTCCCCACACATTGCTTCCCGGGTGCTGTGTTCCTGGCTGCCCGCTGCTTCCCTTGGTGAATGGGTTTAAATGCAGAGGAAGAATTTTGTGCTTTTCACACTGTGTGCTATGGTGTGTCCACGTATGCCAAATGGTCACTTCACTTATATTTCCCAAGTAAGAGATAATTATCTTTTATTAAGCTTTGCTGAATGCTAGCATGTTTCTGCGGTATGTGAACCCTTTACCTCAGACTCTCTATATGTTTTTGCAGAACTGGAGAATCCACATTGTTACGCAAAGTGTCCTCAGATGTCACAGTACGTTTTGACTTTTTTCTCTTCCTGATGATTGAGGAGTCTCAGCAAAACTTCAGCAGGCGTGTCAAAAGCTCTTCATACAGTGTGAGACACTTCTGTTTTTCCATAAGTTGAGCTAATCACTGTGAAAGATATTAGAAGAGACCTGAACTAAATAAAGTCTGAAGTATCCTGATTTTGCTGCCTTTAAAGTGAAATGGCCTATTGTAGTCGTGCATGAACACTATACCACAGCACGCAATGTGAACAATGTGAAAGTCTTTCTCTGCATTTAACCCATTCACCAAGTGGAGCAGTGTGTGGGAATGGTACCTTGCTCAAAGGTACCTCGTTGGTGCCACTAGCAGTCCTGGGATTCGAACCCATGATGTTTTGACTGCAGCAGAATCTCCCTAACCACCAGCTGCTCCTCTGTTTTTTTAACAGCATTTTAAAAAATGTTTGTAAGCAGTTTGATTGAATTTGGTGTTTGAAACTGAGGGGAGGAAATAGTCATAATAAGAGAGTTTTGTTTAAATGAATTATCAAATTATTTCAAACACTTTGTTAAATTTATGTTAACAAAGGAAACTTTGCAAAGCTGTGATTGTAGCTTTTGGGTCAAATAAGATGATCATACACAAGCAACCTGTATGTGAATAAACTTTATTTTACAAAAGAGTAAATTTAACATATATATATATATATATATATATATATATATATATTATGTAACTGTTGACATTGTCATGTAATCGTAGTATAGATACATAATTGTAAGATCCCACTGACATCGATGGATTACTAAAAATACTGCAAGCAGGTGTAGGCTGTAAACAGTATTAAGGCTAAAATCAGTTAGTTGCAGTAAACAATGCATATAAGGCACAACACTGGACTTCCAGTATGGAAAAGCGAGATTGGATAAAATTACAATAATAAATAGGAGAATCATGGCAAATACCAGTATTTACAATCCCGTGTAAAAAAACAAAAAAAAAACATATATATATATATATGTCTCTCATTTTCTCCTAGAGAGAAGTCTTACACATCTTATTGTACTATTACAATCAATTATTTGCAGTTATGGTGCATTAATCACAGTGCAAGTCAAATGTAAGCTACTGATTTCAACTGCGCAGTAGATTTCCCATTAGAGTGTAAACAAAGTACAGTTTCTGAAACTCCTGAAATAACCACTGTCTGCCATTCTTCATAACACAAAAAAGAACTTTCACAGAAATTCTCTTTTGTGACAGTAACAGCTGGTTTCCAGTTGAATTGCAAGCTGATCCTGAACCTGTAGCGCTTGCCTGGAACTTTCTGCTGTACACGTACAGTCCACCCCATCAACGGTGACACTGGCCAGTAGCCTGGCTAGGTCCTGCGCTCACTCTGAAAACTACAATGTCCCGAAGTGCTGTTCAGCGGCTGTGGACCCCAAGCTCAGGGGACTGTTGGTTCTTAGAGGCGTTTTTGCGGGTGACAGTGGTGCAGCGCTTGAGGATTTCCTGTGCCTGAGGCCTGGGAGGCACTTTAGGGGTGCTAGGCAGCTTGAACATGTTTGGGTCGGAGGTGCTGGGCGTTAACTTGCCATTGGTGGCGCTAGTGGGACTGAGGCGGTCGGTCACTATGGGTGGGGGAGTGCGACTCCGCTGGAAGTCTGTGGGGCTGGAGCTGGGGGACTCAGCACCGGAGGAGCTACCGTCGTCACTGAAACTCATATCGCTGCCTTCACTTCCCCTGCTCAGGCTTCTGGCTCTTCCGTCCTCCGTTGGTTGCACTTGGATGGTGGGTTGCACTCGCCGAGCCATGGGACTGGCTCGAGCATCAGGAATTGCTTCCATGGAACGGGACATGGCTTTTCCTGCAAAACGCAAGCCCTTGCCTGGAAGCTGCAAGAGATTGCTCTGAGAACGGCTAAGCTCATGGCCTGGGATCTGCAGGGAAGCGCTGGCCTGGTTCGGGCCAGTAATCATGCGCACTTGTGGGTTATTGTACGGCTGTAGGTACATGGTAGGGACGTAGCCCGTCCTGCTGTTGTATCTGAAAAAAGAGTGCAGCAGTGAGGTGCTGTGTCTCTTTAAGATTAGGTTATGCTATAGCTTCTAGAAAACATGATCACCGGAAGATTTTTCAAAACAAGAAAATCAGCATCGCACATAGTTGACACGCCAGATGCCTTAGGGTTTCATGCTGTCGCGAAGAAATTAGTGTTTACCTGACAAGCCACCATCCATTATCAGATCTTTGGAGCACCTGAACCACAGAGCCGATCTCCAAAGATAGTTCGTCTCTGTTCGTGGATTTGTAACTTCTGGCAGCAACGTAGAGAGCATCTGCAGGAGGACAAATTGAAAATAATTGTTACATGAAAGTGGTCTTGTGCCCATTCTCAGTAAGCTCAGAAGAAAATAAGAACACAAGCATTTGACAGATTGATTTAAGTGTCAAATTAGTGTGTCTCTGGCAGGAACTTAAAATAACTAACACTTCACTACCAGTCTATAACTAGGTTCTTTTGGTATATTTTTGTGCTGACTCCTACAGAACCTACATTTTAGCTCAAAAAATGGTTTCTTACTTTCACCATATGCTGGATCCTCATCATCTTCATCATCCATCTCTGCCTTCTCCAGGTAAGGAGCAGGAAACCAAGCAAGGCACTTGGCCTCGTTCTCCACCAGCCACCATCCTGAGCAGAAAGAGTTATCAAGATTAGTTTGACAACAACAGAGAAGACACATTCAAAATGCAGTCAGTCCGTATAAACATGCACATCCAGTTGCACTGACTGAAGTGCCTCTTTAATGTATCTTCAGATTAAAGGCCTCACCTGCTTTGTCCTTGATGAGCACATCCAGCGTTTCCTCAACCTCAACCTTAAAGGGTCGGTTCTTTGTGTCTTTCGTTTCATAGGGAGCAATGCAGCGGTACGTCTCGGTCACAAATGGCTGCGTTACTCCATCATCCATTCCTCTGCCGCTTTTGCCCAGGGAGTCTTCAGATGGCATAATCATAATGCTGTGGTAAACAGAACACAGTTTAATTTTTCAACCTTTCACAACTTACTTTAACAGGTAACTAACCACAAACATTAAGCTTGAGGTTAGTACTGGCTTAAACAACAAACACTCACTAATTTTTGAGTACACTAAGCATGAATGGTTTACAGTAATTGATGAAGAGATGCATAGTGATTTTAGATTGTTGTTAGACTGGGAAGCCTAATGCAAACTATTTGAAATAAAATTTTATCAATTTTTTTTTAACCAATTTTCACCAAGCGCCATAGGTGCAGCGTGTGGGGACAGTGCCTTACTCAAGGGTGCCACTGGCAGTCCTGGGATTCAAACCCACAACCTTCTGATTGCAGGGGCTGATCCCTAACCACCAGTTAACCATGCTGATGGATAGAGGAACAGATAGAAAGCAGGGAATCTAAATTCCTCTCACAATCTTTAGAGAAACCACATGATGCAGAGTTCTGCCTCAAATATTTTATGTGGTGAATGTATCACAGACCACAGTGCTGAGAGATTTTTTTAAGAGAAAGAGAGAAAGAAATGTAGGGGAAACAAAAAATGAGAGAAATACAAAGAAAACGAAATGATAAATAAAGTTAAGCTAAACAGAACTAATAAAAGTAGGTTAAGATGACCAAAAAGAAAGAAACAAAGGAAAAAGAAAGCGTAGTCAGTTCAGTATCAGTGTGAATACCTGTTCTGGGCGAACTCTGGTTTGAGGTCGTCAGGCCGGGGAAGGAGGAAGGTGTTCATGACGGAGCTGAGGGCGATGCGCGGCTCCCCCAGCAGGCCGCTGCAATACTCCTCCAGAGAGCGCATGCGCAGCACGGACCTGTCCACGCTCCTCTTCTGCCCACCTTTCACCCTCTCAGCTGCAAGGACAGAAGGACAGGGTCAGACACAGGCTCCCCCACGGCCCAACAGTGACCACACATTTGAAAATCTTTTTCTTACCTTTGAACTTGGGAACAATTCTCTCGGACCTTTTTAGAGGACTGAATGGAAATTTCTTCTTCAGTTGTTTCTACGGAAACAAGGAATATCATCATGAATTCAGCGAACCTCATTATAGTATAAGAATGAGAAGTAATAAGAAGTAATGATAAGAATTGCATTTAAAAAGTGGCTTTGAAAAATGTATGCAAACGAGGAATAGCATAATGAATACAGTAGACTGCATTAAAATATGAAATAGTTACATTAAAAAAATTACATTTAAAAAAATTGCATAGTTAAAAAAAGTATGAAAACGAATATCATAATGACTACAGTGGGCCACATTTCAATAATAGTTATGAATAAATGCATAGATTAAAAAAAAAACAAAAAAACATCAATCACAACTCACATGCAATGTCTTGAAGTCCTCCAGGTTCCTGTAGATGATGATCTCGCTCTGATCTGACCAAAGGACAGAGGTCATGTATAGCTAGAAGAGAACAAACATGTTATTAGTCAGTAGTCCATTATTAATGTACCTTGTTTTTTTCCTCAGAGGTGTAAAATTTAATTATATTATTTATAGTAATAATCATTTTAAAAATCTTACTTTGCTAGCCTCCTTGTGCATCACTCCAATAAGGCGGATGTTGACAGGGTATCTTTTCTCTTCTTCCATGTTTGTACAGCAAGTAAAAATCAGACAGTATAAATCTATTGGATCTATAGTCTTTATAACCAAAGCCTCCAGCCAGCAGTGAGTACTGGTGAGGTGCAGGATGGTATGGTCCTATATAAGTCTCTGAAGCTGGAGGCGTGGCCAGATAAGAGCACGTAACATGTTTTTTTTCTTTCCTTTGAATTTCCAGAAGCCCGGCTCCTACCCAATCAGGACTAAAGTGTTCCAGTCTCAGCCCAGGGCAGGAATTCAGCTCAATTCAGAATAAGATAAATTCCGAACCACTGGGGATGAGTCCTGGAGAGTTTCTATTGCATCAGTGTGTAATAACCCGTTACTGAAGTGTTTTAGTGAGATGACACACATCATACATGCAGCAACGCAGATCTGAAGTTACTGCTGCTGGGAAGTCTTAAAAATGATGTGTGTGTGTGTCTGCAATAAAATGACAGATAGAGTTCTGCAATAAAATGATTGAGTTCTTTGCTTCTTTCTATTTGATCTATTTCTCTTATCTGTCTTTTTCATTTCTCTTTAATTTACTTCTTTCTGTTTCTCTTGTTCCCATTTAACTTTTTCTTTTTTCTTTGCTTCTTTCTTTTTTCTTCTTTTTTAATTTCTCTTCAGCTTCTTTTTTCTGCATTTCTTGTCTTTATTTCTGTATTTCTCTTACATTTCCTTTTTCTGTCTTCTTTACATTTCTTTCTTTTTTATGTTCTTTTCTTGTTCTTTTATTTCTCTTGCCTATCTTTTTCATTTCTTGTAAACTTCTGTTCTTGCATTTCCCTCATTTTCTCATTTTTTCATTTCTTTTCTGTCTTTCTCTCTTTTTTAAGCTAAAGAATCACTCATCCCTGTCTGTGACTCATTCACCCCAAATTCACCTGCACCATATAGTTTCTCTAAAGGTTCTCTAAAGAATTTAAATTCCCTGCTACCTAAAATGTGGATTGAAAGTCAGTTATTCATTAATGAACTAATTAAGTAAACAGTTTGAATGTCCATGATGTCTGCTAAGTGCTGTTAAAGTAAAAGTATAGTCCTCTGTCCATTTGTATGATTAACTGCATTTTGTGTATTTGCTTTCAACCCTGTTACTCATTTAAGTCATTTAAGCTGCATTGTTTAAAAAAATAGATAGTCCTGAATTGAGCTTTTTAATAGTTTTATATTTTCATGTATAATATTTTTACTGATGAAAAATGGCACACCAGTTGTGTAATCACCCAGTGATGCTGCTAATTCCTCATTTTATTGTTAAACCTATTATACAATATACTAAATATGAGTCAGAATTTAAGAAACAGGAGTAACTGTGTTACATGCTTGGACACTTTGTCCATTTCAAAAAATCTGTCACTGACTGACACCCATTTACAAGCACATTACAAATCCACACATGACGTGAAGATGATGTTTATATCAGCCTGTTTTGCTTTCATCCTCCCATCAGGGCTGTTTCAGGTGTCAGAAAAACTCGATGTGACCTATGATGAGATAACAGCACCGTAGTGGAACCATAAATAGTGTGGTTTTTTCCCATCAGAACCTTCCCAAAAAGGGAAATGACACTTTTTTTAGGTCAAACAGTACATTGAGGAAACTTAAACTAGGCCAGTAAGGTTTAAAATTGTGCATCAGCCTCCTGGCATGTCTTGTTTATGTCCTATTTTGTGGCTAAAAGAAACATTAACTAGACTAATTAACCATGTTCCGCCATGAGAAGAATCTCTTAATTCACCGCCTCATACTTGTTTTTTTAATATGTGAAGGTAAACCTGCATTTTCTTACTATCACTCTTTAAAAAGGTCCTTTGAGCAAAGCTATAGAAGAGCCATAAAGAACCTGTTTGGTAAATAAGATGTCAGAGTAAAGAACCTTTCAAAGGTATAAAGAACCTTCCCATAACATCAAGATTCTTTACCAATTTGAGGCTTCTTCCTGGAATCTATAGCATGATATGGAGGTTCTTTACATTACACACAGCTCATTTACAAAAGTGGTTCTTTGAAGAACTAGCCATTGAAAGGTTATTTAGAGAACCAAATCTGGTCCTTCTGTGGCATCCTACAAGGAAAAATGTTACGTTGACCAGGGGATTTTTATGATGTACTAAAGTGGTATTTTTATAGATCTGGAATACTGTGTGTCTTGCAGATTCGAATAGTGATGGTCATTTTTACTGTCACTATTTAAGTTGAGTTGAGATCAATTCAATTCAATTGCATTCACTTTAATTAAAAAGAGCTTTTTAAAACCAAGTTGTCACAAAGCAGCTTTACAGAGTCTAGGTCTAAGCCCCTAGTGCAGGGGCAACTCCGGTCCTGGAGGGCCGTGGTCCAGCACGTTTTGGTGATTTCCCTGCTCAGAAACACCTGGTTCACCTCACCAGTTAATTGTCAGGTTTAGTGAATGTGTTTGAGGAGAACCACCATCAAACTGTGCTGGACACCGGCCCTCTCCTGCCCTCGTGAGTGAGCCAAAGGCGACAGAGGCAAGGAAAAGCTCCCTCAGCTGGAGGAAGAAACCTCTGGAGCAATCAAGACTCTGAAGGGGAACCCATCCTCCTCAGGTCGACCCGGAGAGAAAGAAAAGAAAGTCTTTATGGGGATCAATAACAGGAGAAGGCCTTCATGAACAAGCTTATTGACAGATAGGCTATCTATGGCTAACAGAGTTGGTACCACTAAGTGTCCATAGAGGTAAAGAGAGTCTGTAGTCCATAAACAACAGAAACAAGAACAACAATCTCCGCCAAGCTTCGAACAGCAGTTGCCCTTGGTTGGAGAGGAGCACATGGGGAGTCGTGAGCACCCGAACCAGTCGAGGGCATTTTGGCACGGAGCCCCAGCAATTCCAGGTCCAGGAAGGTGTTGACCTGGGGTCCCATGGTGATCAAATCATGTAATTTCATACTTGAGCAATCTTGAGCAGAATTTTGTAGGATAAGTTCACGTTAATGAAAGTAGTACTGATTCAGACTTTGTTTTTAACCAAATGTAGGAGTGACCAAACTATTTACCAACCTATCAAACAAAAAATTACAACAATTTAATTCATTGTACACATATTCTGAATGATTTATTTATACTAATAAACGTCCATAAAAAAAAAATAAAATAAATAAATAAAATAATCATAATAAAGAATCATGTTATATGGCAAAATGGCCACAACAGTTTCAGTGCCTTTGCATCATTTTCATTATTACTTTGCCTCAAGCAAGGTGACGTCTTCAGGACAGAGAAGAAAACCTATTTGAAGAAGAAGTAAGATATAATTGACAGAAGCCTTTTGTATATTTACTAATGGCACACACTTTTGCTGATACTGGCCTTGTCTGTTCTACTTCTGCAGTCAGGTCACTTCACATCTCACCAGGGTCTCTTCTTTTTCCATTCACTCACAGTCAAGCTCAACATTTCACAATTAAAACACGCATCCTTGGTAATGGGAGTTATTTATGAAGTGCTATTTAGCTGCTACAAAAGTGAAGAGTGTGTTCTGAAAAGCATGCAAATGGACCTGCATGCAGAAATAAAGCTATAGTTATCACTGATGATCCCATTCATCTACAACAGATTTACACTATGTGGATAAAAATATTGGGACAGACATGTCTTCCAGAGTTTGGGCTAGGCCCCTTACTTCTAGTGAAGGGTAATCTTCATGCTTTAGCATATCAAGACATTTGGACCTTGTGGACACAGTTTTCTATTCCAGCATGACTGTATTAGAACTGCAAAGGGTGGACCAACTCCATATTAAAGTCTATGTATTTAAATGCCATATCTTTAAAGCACCTGTTGGTGTAATGGTCAGGTGTCTAATACTTTGGTCCATAAAATAGTGTATTTTCTTTGATTGTGCTATAATGTAAACCCCATTTGCACCTGAACCTGCCAGAGTTTGGACACGCCTGCCAGTCTCCGCTATTAAATATAGCCACAGTGTTCTGGAAAAGGCTCAAGGAAGTTGTTGAGGATTCCTGTTAAGTAATAAAAGAGATTGAGGAAATGTTTTCAGCACGCACTCCTACACTTGACCCAGCCCTTTCCTAAACTCAACAGAAACACTTTTGTTGGTGAAAGTCCCCACCATCACGTATACACTGGTGGCCTTTTGTTGTATCCCTGGTCTACTCATTGGGCACCACCATAGAGATTCGAGTTTGGCAAGGTGTTTTTTCTTAATCACAAACCGATGTATTAGTCATTAGTATACCTACACATAACATATTCAGGAATTGTGACATGAAGACGATGTTATGTCATTATTGTCATTATTGTTAACGCTATATATAGCTGTTCTAAGAGGTGCATTTTATTAAAAGGGGAGTCAGAAAAACTCCACTAGTCTCACATGCTGGATAACAAGTTCATGCTTTTTGAAGCTGTCAGCTTTGGTTTGAGAGGTGAACCTTTCAGTGTAATAAAGTTTGGAGCCCTTTTACAAATAACTTCTGTCCTGATTGTTTGCAAAAATAATAGTCATAACAGAGTATGCTTTATTGTCAAAGCACCATTTGTGTATTACTGTTATTTTTCATTGAATGGCTTTGGATTCAGTGGCCTTGGACATTAATGGCATTGGATTCAAATACATGGACTTTAATCTAACAACTAAAAAAGCTTGTATTACAGGTGTATTCCATCACTTTTGCTCAGGAGACACGGGCCAGGAGTACACTGTTAGAACAGGAATCTTAACCAATTAGAAAATGATCAATCCTGTCTTTATCAGTCTCTCTCCTGCTGGATTGCCTTTGTTTTCGCAACTCAGGCATGTGTAAAACAGTACACACCAGCGGTCACATTCTCTCACGTTTCACTGCTATAAAGTACATGCTGCCTTATCTGATTAGCCTGAGCCACTGGACATAAAAATAGACTCTCCTCTGCTCTTTTTAAAGAAAAAAAACGATCCTGGATTGAGAACAATAAGAAAGATAACAGCACATAATATGTATCACATTGTTATAATTACATTGTAATAATAATTATTAGCAGTAGTAGTATTGTTATTGCTATTGCTGTTCTTGATAACACATTATTGTTGCAATGTTTATTATTATTATTGTTATTTATTATTATTATTGTTGTTGTGGTTGTAGTTGTTGTGTTGTTATTATTATTAGTAGTATTAGTGTTAGTATTATTATTATTAGCAGTAGGATTATTATTATTGTTTTATGAACTGATAAATGACTGAATCACTTGATTACAGTCATGCAGATCGTAAACAGTTTTTTTACATGCTCCTCACAGTTCCAGTATCTCTTCCTCACTTGTGATAAATTCACATTGTAAGGCTCGTAACTACACATGCTGTCATCGAAAACGTAGACACACTCTGACCGTTTTATGACTTAAACACAGAAATGAGTCTGACATGCTGGACGGCTTTATTGAGGAAACTCTTTACATCAGATTCATAAAAGAGTTTCACAGAATTGTTTAAATTCTGACTCATAAACATTTTGCTCTGTACTACTGTCCCTCCTAGAAACGCAGCTTAGGGTCAAAACAGTTCTCACTGGGTGCTGTTTGAGATTTTCTGACTGAAATCTCTCCTTGAAGACGAAGATCTGCATTGAGACACTGGAGCAACATCTAGTGGTTCAAACTACGTTTCTCTGTAATTAGCAGATTAGTCTTCATTCTATGCATATTGACAGTTTTCTGCCACTAATGAAAAGAACTTTTGTGCCAAACCACGGCTTGTAAAAACATTAATCTTTTTTCGTTTTCATAGAACAATGCAGCAGCATAGAATATTTTAACATGGCTGTTACTTTGGTTTTCATGATTTGCGGTTAAAAATGTAAGCATCAGTATTTGAATAGATTTGAACCGATGAGAATCCTGTAATCCATGGAGTATTTGAGTTATTTTTTAATTAATTACTCTATTTTAATAATTTTATAATTCCTTGTCTTAATAATATTCATAATTACACTTTACTGAAAACATCTACAAAATGTACATTTTGCAAGTCTTAAATGACTATATTAAGTCAAAGTCATTATAAGTGCTAACTCTTAATGTGTAGAAGAGTGAAAATACACCCCTTTCAGTGCTTGCATACCATTGCAAATTGCAGAGAGGTGCAAAATATAAATGAGCTTCATATTTCTGAGCTGCTTATCTCATTTGAATATATGAAATTATATGAACTCCTCTTGGCCCATTTGAATTAGGTGTCTGTGTGTTTTTAAGTGCCCTATTTAAGAATGTGATATTGGCAAGCATTTTCTTCATAATTAGAGTCAGACTTAACTGAAAACTCCTGCAATACACAAACTGTACATCTTGCATTTTAAATGACTATATTAAGTCAAAGCTATTATAAATAGTATTAGACTTCTAATGTGTAGATATGTGAAAATACACCCCTATCAGTGCTTACATACCATTGGGAATTACATAAAAGTGCTATAAAAAGGAGCATTATTTTCTGAGCTGTTTTTCAGAACCAGGTTAGCTGGGGGCCCTTTTCCCTCATCCAGAGCCAAACAATATCAGTCCAAAAATCAGTGGGCAGCTGGTGGCCTTGTGGTTGGAAAATTGTGGGTTTGAATCCCAGGGCTGCCCTTGAGGTACCCTTGAGCAAGGTATGGTCCACTCCCCACACACTGATCCCCCCGGGTGCTGTCCACTGCTTCACTTAGTGAATGGGTTAAATACAGATACATAATTTTTGAGCTGTGCTGTGCCGTGATGTGTACGTGTGAAACATTGACTCTGTCATTACTATCACTGCTGGCTATCTGGGTCTCTAATGTTTCTGTATCTGTGGTTATTACATTATGTATTATTTCTGTATTATGATATCTTTCACTTAATAATTGCATAATCAGCTGAGAGCACGTAAGTTTTCTTCATGTTTTAATGTAAAAAGGTGCAGTGTTCCCACGTTGAATCAAATGACTGAAGTTTTAATGAATCACTGCAGCACTGCCATCTAGTGGTAAAGACGAGGTTCTGCAATTTTTAAAGTTCTCTGACTGAAATTATACTTACTGAATAACACACCATATGGACAAAAGTAGTGTTTTCCAGGGTTTGGGCTGGGACTCTTACTTCCAGTGAAGGGCGATCTTAATGCTTCAACATACCAAGATATTCTGGACAACACTATGCTTCCAACTTTGCGGACAGTTCTAAATACATTTTCTATTCCAGCATGACTGTGCCCTGGTGCACAAAGTGAGGTCCATAAAGACATGGTTGGATGAGTTTGATGTGGAAGAACTTGACTGGCCTGCACAGAGCCCTGACCTCAACCCCTTCCAACACCTTTGAGATGAATATGAATGGAGATTGCGAGCTGGGCATTCTCAGTGTCTGACCTCATAAATGCTCCCACAGAAAGAATGGGCACAAATTCCCACAGAAACTCCAAAATCTTGTGGAAACCATTCCAACAAGAGGCTGTTATAGCTTCCATATTAAAGTCTGTGTATTTAAATGCAGTGTAATTAAAGTCCATGTTTGTGTAATGGTCAGGTGTACTTTTGTCCATCAAGTGTAACTTTAACTTAGTTAAGGACATCTAAAGCAGCAACACTGTAAGAAAGTATACAGTGACTCACACTAGTTAGTGGTAGTTAATCTGCTAGTTAAGAGAAATTCTGACAACAGGTGAACTTATAACAATGTCTCACATTATAAAAGCAGAAGCAGTGCATTTTGCATGATAATCACCTTTACTATAAAAAAATAAGTCAGAAATACACTTTGAAGAAAAGTTATTTTTATTGCAATGTAAATGAAACAAAGCTCATCCATTTAACTTTAGTTAGACTTGTATCTTTGTCCATAAAAACAAAACCCCCACGACATAAACCTTTCTCCAGGAAGACGTCCTGGGCCATGGACATAAACCACAGACTATCGTGAGTCTTTATATACTCTTAAATCTCTCATCTTCATATTTTTTTTTGCATCAATTAGAACATTTATTTTAAGGAACCAAGTTATCATCACAACTTTATGTACAACACCCTTGGGTCAATGTTATACGATGTAACTGCCTTCCAGATTTCACTTCATAAAGCGATCAGAATTAAAACCTTTCCAGAAAGCCTCTCACCATGTGCAGTGCTTTCAGTAAAAAAAAAAATCAAATGCTTTCTCACAATTACTCCAGGACTGATCTCGGGTCAGTTTGAGTGAATGTAATTGAAATTAAAGTGATTCCCTGGTGTTTGAGAAATATATGAGGCCAAGATTAGGGAACTAAAATCAAAATGTAATGGTTCCAATCCAAATAACTGTAATATTACAGACTAGTTCATGTAATATCACAGTATTTTTTTGGAACCACAAAACATTTCTATTTTAGCGCCCAGACCTGATCCCAAAACCTGTAGTAGAGAGTATGAAAAAATTCCAACAACTAAAAAAAGTAATCAGTCTAGAGTCACCATCTATTAGGGTGAACTGAGAATGGTGATTGGCATCTTAATTACATCCTGCATACAATGTAGCATCAGTGCTTCTTGATTAGTCTGCAATCCATCAGTCAGTGAATCTATTCACTACTGTCACCTCACATTCATTTCTGGGTTCAGCCTCACACACACAAATTTGGTTTGTAATTTAAAAGGTATTGAAAAAAAAGGATCGTTCAATACCTCGGGGCTCTGTGTCATGAATTTTTAAGCGATGCTCATTTCTGACCAAGACATGGTGTTACTTTGGCCTTCAGATCTCATGAAATCTAGAAACAGCTGACTGTAAGTCATGTTGGCAGAAATGAGACATTTAAGAGACCCAGCTTTAGCCTAAACCAGGATTCATAATCCAGTTTAGTTCAAGCCATTTCAACACAAACGCCACCAACGTTCAGAGATTTCTGTTTTAAATCTGTCTGTCTGATCTGCAATCTAGTCTTAATCCATTGTTTAAGACTGAGGGATTTGTAACTCAAACTGCAAATAGGAGAGACTTGGCCACAGATTACTGTAACATTTTACAATGTGCAAATCACTTAAACAGATTTGATTCTCTCAGTGCTTGACACCACGCCTTATCACACGAAGCAACACGACCCCAGAACAACAGGGCCGAGGACAAATAGAAGCCCGCCGAGTTACAGGTTTAGAAGAAGCGTTCACTGATGTGCTGCTAAAAGCCTAAAGGAAGTTCTGAGGCTTCACATCCCAATCCCTCTGCCAGACAATCTTTCACACACCACAATGCTCGCACACGATTCCCATCCAAAACAGTCTTCCTGTCCATACAGAACCACTTATAAAAATGTATTATATACAAACATTTGACTTTTAAGGCAAATGGTTTGACTAAAGCTCAGGAGGATTGATCTGTGGGTGAGGGTTTTTTTTTTCTGCAACAGGTACATCGGTTTGAATCATCACACAAATGTTTTGTTCACCACTTTAAGAGAGCTTCGTTCGGAAGGTGAGTCAGACGGGTTTACTAAAAGCCTTTAGACTTTTTTTTTTTCTTTTGTGCGTTACTTGGGTTCAAAGAAGTGAACAGTTCAGCTCACAGACAGTAATATTACATGTGTCCTCCCGGCCAACTCCCTCTGTGGTATAGGAGCGGATGGCTGCCGGACGACTCACTGTCCTCCAAGCAGGATCCAGCATGACAGTTAAAGGTGGACATTCAAGAGGCCGCTTCGCCACTTTGACTTTGTTCACTTCCCAGTCCTTTTCAGCTTTAACTCCAATTGAAAAAAAGAAGAAGAAGAAGAAAAAAAAAAATCCAGGATGTTTCCAAGGCATGGCAAAAATATTGACTTGGTCCAACCCATCCAAACTGATATGCAAATGTGTGTCAAAGTGCATACCAACCAATACTCTTATGGCTGTGATCATTGAAGTGGAAAAAAAATACTATTAGTGAGAACATTTTCAAAGACTGTGAGGGCCTAAGATACACTAGACGCTTACAAGCTGAGATTTTCTTTAACAATGCATAGCGAAACAGAGAAGGTACTGTCAATGTTGCTTTTCTCAAAAGACGCCTGCTCCCCCCACCAAAAAGGAAAAACAAAACGCCCACCTGAAGCAGCTTATAACTTTACCACTGTGGGTTATAAAATACCTCTTTCCAAGACATCAGATTCGATTTCATTACAAAATATATATATATATTATATATTATATATATGCAATCACACTAACAAGCAAAAGGAACTCAGCTACTTTGTTTGGGACTTGAAATACAAGCAGTGACATTTTAAAACTAAATCTGGAGGAGGTGCTGAGTGCTTCTCCATTCTGATCCGTTGAGACCTCGTATTATGTAACTATCAATTCTTAAATTAATTAAGGATTTAAAAATGAATTCTATAAACCATGTTACTTAAGGGTGGCCCACATAGACCCTATGCATACAGCGCTGCTCGGCAGCCTCATTCCACCTAAATCTCTTAAAGAGGTCCCAACATCATAAAATAAATTAAAGAAATTTCAGGTTAGTTTTGTATACTGACCTGAATTTGTCAAGCCCAACTTTCTAATAACATGGCCAAAAAAAAGCAAACCAATAAAGAGAAACAAAAACACTCCAAAGATGAGCTTCTCCATCAAGAAGAAAAACAAAGAGTAACTTTAATCCCAAAACACAGGCTAAAAAATAAAAATGACGTCTAAGATGGCAGGAGGACAGAAGCCTTTAAAATCTGGAAAGAAAATGAAAGAAATAATGGAAAAAGAAAAAAAAAAAAAAAAAAAAAAACACTGTTGCAAATCCCAAAATCCAACATACTGATCCACTTGTTGCCTGTGAAGATTTGCTCACTTGAATGAGTTCTCCATTCTTTCATCCATCCATCCATTCATCAATCCATGTGTCCATCTTTGTCATGCTCTTAGTAAAGAGAGAAAATGGCTGAGTCCTTGGCATGATTAGACAGTTCATCATTCGGTTGACACCAGTAATTTTTTTCCTCTATCTGCCATAGTTTCACCCTCTTTCAGCCATGAGAGGGCTCTAGTGTCACCGGAACTCATAGATGGGTGCACTGTGTTCAGGAACATGAGTGAGGTTTAGGGACTGGTACCTGGAACAGGAAAAAACGGCATTTAAATTTGGCCAAAAAAATGTTCTTTTTAAGCCAAGTACATTCTAAACAAAGCAAAAAAAAAAAAAAAAAAACAGTTGTTAGAGTTTGGTAACAATCATAACTACAAAAAAACTGAAAGGTACTTTCTCAATGAACTGTTATGATACGCTACTGCATATTCTAAATTCTCCTACTGGTCACCATTATAATACAAAACAGCCTAAAAGACACTCACTGATATACTTAATTGTCATATAGTTTTATAAAAATCTTCCTGCATTTAAAAAAAAAAAGCCATTACTTGAATGCAACTGTAATTGACAATGGTGGCCTTAACCACAGTGTCCTCCAGATCAGAAGCAGACTTCATAGATATTCATTTACAGTATACAATATACAACTCTAATGGAAATGTACCATTCAGAGCTTCTGTGGTAGTAGAAACCCTCAATAGTGGCTGTGGACTTCTGGAAGCAGATGTAGTAGAAGCCAGCAAAGGAAGCACCACTGATGTCTTTGATTGTGTGGTCTGGGACTAAGAACTGCTCCTGCACACAAAAGAATGGAAGATTTAGAAAGAAAAAAAAGCTACACTACTCTTTGACATTATTGAACATTTAATGCAATGTGGTGTCATTGTAATCTTACCATACAACACACAGTATTACAAAAAAAGCATAAAACTGGTTAGGTGGTGTACTATACCTTCCATCGCATGAAGACAAAGTCGCTATTCTTGAGTTCTTCATAGTCAAAGTCGTCTGAATTAAAGCTTTTTGCATACTGATAAAATGCCTGAAATTTCCCCTGAGACATTAAAAGAAAAACAATTAATATCACACAGACACATTAAAAGTGAATTTTATAATACAAGGTAACAATGTAATCTAATACATTATCATAATAAGGACGATACTCATTCAGATGGTTTTCTGTAACTACAGTCTTAAAATCAGTAAAGAGAATCCATGTAGATGATTAGGAGAAGCATGATCTCACTGGAGAGAGCACCCAGAAAAATCATTACCCAGTGTTTGCGGTCAACATCTTCATCCGCATCCCATTTTCTGGTTAGAAAGGGCCGTTTCTGACTGATGATCTCTCCAGCAAAGAATGTAGTGAGGGTGGGATATTCCTAATAAGAGTAATGACACAGAGTTTAAAGACACTTCCTGCTATACCCACTCTACTAAGCACAAACAAACATAAGAGAATTTAAGGCAACTGAAGCATTTTCCCAATATTCCCAAATCTTAAATATGATGTTATGCAAACTATAACTTACTCCTCAAAGCGCTCATAAATTAAACGTATTAAAAAAGACAAGAGCAGTGTATGACCCAGCACATCTCAATGGTAATAGCGAATAAAGTATTTTCAGGACTGTACTGCATACAGATTGAACTGTTTACTAGTTCATTTTTATTATGAGTCCCAACAGCTAAAATTTACAGTATTGCTGTGTTTAGGGTCACAGATGGGTCCAGTCTGGTACTCCTGTCCTGTTGAACCCTAGATGTCTGGTGGGTAAAGTCATTAAATGGTCAGAACATTGAAAATAGCCTCTGAAAAGAAGCTGTAAGAGAAGTCACTGTCACATCAGGGCAACACAAAAGACATCATGAGTACTGTATCAATTATGTTCAAGCAAACAGAAGATGGGCAACAAAATAACCTGTGCCACTGAAAGAAAGTGCACAGCAATCACATTCTGTATTGTCACTTTGTATTTCTAAACAGACAATGTGGACTAGGCGCAGAACTGAAGCAAAACAACTGTCCTGTTTACCAAAACAGGAAGTATAATGGTCATTATTTTATCTCAGCCCAGCTCTCTCACATTTTAACGCACTGCCTGTAACAACACAATTATTTTAACCACGCAAAGGTCTTTAACAGCTGATCTGTTGGACCAGGTGTGCTGAAAGCAGAGTAAACTGACGTGTAGTTTAGATTTACGTGACCCCAATTTACATCAGGCACTCTCCAGCTAAAGCCAGATGTTTCATGTCTGAATCATTTCATTATGTGCCAATATTTGTCAATATTACTAATATACTACTGATCTCTGCAACATGTAATAACATACTCCTAATTACCATCTGTGTCATAGATTTCACTTAACTGTAAACTACTTATTTATACCAAGCATTTGTGTATACAGCACAGTGTATTTCATACTGAGATTTGAAACATATTTTAATTGATTCATTTAGACTTTATATTTCATATTGTTCTTTTCTCTATGTCTCTTTGCTGTCATAACATATGAACAATAACCTTACCATGTGAATATCACTACTCGTGTCAATATTACTTATATACTATTAATCTCTATTACGTGCAATAACATATGCCTAACTACCATCTATAAACCTGAGAGTCTGGCCTTTCATATATATATGAAATAC
>JBBPCY010000028.1:10638732-10659952 GCA_037974405.1 Brachyalestes nurse | reverse complement strand
ACAAAGTTGGAAGCATGGTGTTGTCCAAAATGTCTTGGTATGCTGAAGCATTAAGATTGTCCTTCACTGGAAGTAAGAGGCCTAGCCCAAATGCTTGTCCCAATACTCCATAGTGTATCCGCATACGCATGTGTAGTCTATCCTATCTTTGTCTGCTACATGTCATGTTGCCAAAGTGTGAGAATAAATTTTTATCATAGCCTACTGACCTAATGTTCTTGTCAAGGGAGATAAAACCCTTTGCCTTGTTGTCAAGGACGGTTTACATAATCTAGATTCTGAGTGTTTGTTTCACCAAATGAACCCATAAAAATGTTGAATATAAGACTGTTAGCTTTGGAAAGAGCTTGCATGGGGAATAGGACAAAAAACTTGTTCTAGCTTCAGGTTAAATACGTCTTTCCCAAGTAGGAGGCTGATGGAGAAAATGTATGTTTGGCACCCAGTTTCAGATATCTAACTAATCTTTAAACCCCTGAAGCAGGGCCACACAAATCATTTTTCATTCTTTCAGTAATGGTCTTTGCCATACCTATATGCCAGAAGGCTGCAATATGCAAATAAAAACCTCAAACAAATCACAACTTTTCCTACTGTGTGTTGGCAGCACTGACATTCCAGATGACTTTCTGGGTTTTTGAGGAATCAATACATTCATAATGTAATGTAATATATTGGTTGAAATAGTGAAGACCGAACTTTAATATGACATGAGGGATACACCATTGTGTTTATAGCAGAGTAGGGTCTCCTACCCTGCACAATTAAGTGTTTTCCTTGCTCTTACATATTCACCTCAAAAGCCTGATTTGTTACATAAGGTGTATTGGCAGCATGGAAAGCAATAAAATATGCACAGCATGGGGCTCCAGGACCCTGGTTAGAAAACCACAGGTATTTTGTATTTTGTAAACAGTGATATTTTTGTAGTTTGTAGTGATATACACTATATGAACAAAAGTATTGGGGCGCCTGGCCATTACACCAACAGGAACTTTAATGACATTGCATTTAAATACATAGACTTTAATATGGAGTTGGTCCCCTCTTTGTAGCTATAACAGCTTCCACTCTTCTTGGGAGGCTTTCCACTAGATTTTGGAGTTTCTGTGGGAAATTCATTCTGTAGAGCATTTATGAGGTCAGACACTGATGTTGAACAAGAAGGCCTGGTTTGAACCTTTTCTATTCATGCTGGAATAGAAAAGGTTCTTCCCCGAACTGTGTCCGCAAAGTTGGAAGCATGGTGTTGTCTAAAACGTCTGGATATGCTGAAGCATTACAACTGACCTTCACTGGAAGTAAGGGGCCTAGCCCAAACTTTTCTTTTGTCCATACAGTGTAATCAAAACGTAGTATTTTGTCTGTTGTTCGACCTTCTGGAAACACAACTTTATTATGTATGGTGCGCTATTCTATATGGCAAGCAATACTAGTGTGCCCACTTTACCTCTAGCTGGTCCACCAGCTGCAGTTCCAGAGTCATCAGAGTTTCATACAGCTTGTTGATCTCATCACTGAAATTACCGACCTGGGCCTCCAAGAGACTGGTGTCCATGGTCTTCTGCAAGTCTGCCATCACCTACAATGTAAGCGAATAGTTTAAGGACATCTGTGGGATCCAGGTGCCACTAAAAGCAAGTACAGTTAATGGAACCAACCTGTCTCCTCGAACTCTCCAAGTCAGCTGCTGTCTGAGCTGCTTTCTGCTGATTGTCAGTCACTGCCTCTCTGAAGCAGGCGAAGAAAGATTCCACCTCATTCTGCCTTCGTTCATGTTGAATTAAACCTGCTTCAAACATTTGCACACACAGTGCCACAAGCTGGGTCTGATATGTTTAAATGCTGTCAAAGAAGATACACTGTGATAAAGAGCTTTCTGCAATATTGCATATGAACTGCATCTTCACCTTTCAAAGGAAACATTCAAGACTAGTTGGTCTAGTGGGTAGGCTTAATACCTGGCCAGGAAACTGACTCACTGATTTATAATGACTTGTTTTCCTAATCTGATGGTCCACTAAGGGAGAACAAGGCAAGGATATGATTCCAGTAGTGTAGTCACTCCTGGGAGGTAGGCTAGTTTAGAGGCCTCAGGATCATCTGCAAACATGCTGTCATACATATGTGGTCCGTTCAAGTTCTCCACGAAAGCTTCCTGTAAGTTTAATACAGTTTACAATTCAGAAAATTAGATATTTACTCAATTCAGGAGCTATAAAGCAAATGTAAGACTTTGTTTAATTCATGATTGTTTCTTTATTCTGCAATTCTACATTGCTTAATCAGTTTTAATAGAAAATGTATTGTATTTCTGAATTTCTTCAGTCTTTGTTAACACCTTAAATTGAATGTATTGAGCTGTTGTTGTATATGGTGCTATTTAATGTTTATTTTTAGTAGTAGGGATACACCAATCACCAATCATGAACTGCAAAGGCTGATTCTGATGGTTCTGCAGCCACATTGTTCAACAGACAATATTGTCCAGAATTTTTATTGACTTTTTTTTTACTGTAAACTAAATGAATACATAAACTAACAAACTCTAGCACATTTTCTGTACTTTTTATTAGCCAACGTCATCATGTAAATAACATTATTTGTTCTTGGATGGGCATTAAAAATGAACCTATTTCCTATTTAATTAACATGAATGAAATAAAGCACTGCATCGAACGAGACTACTGGCTATTTAGCCCAATAAGTCCAGCAAGCTTATGTTGTTTAATTATCGTAGCATACTTGCCTCATGTTGTATTACATCATAAACCACATCACAGATCAGTCAAAATAAAAATACTTAATTGGTTATTGCAAATCCCACATTTAGAGCAAAAATCTGCCAGTTCCAATATTGGCTGATTCTGATGGTGCATCCCTATGATTAGAGCTACATTATTAAGTTGATGTAAAGTGAGTGTATCAGCTTTGCTTCATTCCTTGGCTGCATTAGCAGAACAGCGCTGGGAATAATTCTGTAGATTATTACCGTATGCAAATGAAGCTCTTGCTCAGCGATTTTTTGAGCCTCCATTGCTTTCTGCTCCTGCAGTTCATTGTGTCTCATCTCTTCAATCACATACTGGTACTGTGTAAAGGCCCGCTCTCGCTTCAGACAGCCCATACGCGAAAATGGAAAGACAACATAGTCACTCATCCTTGCCCATATTATGCTCTCAATAATACTCGTCATAACATTCAAGGTATGTCATAAATATTCATGCATATTAATGCCCTATATTCATCATATTCATATATAGTCATGTTATGTACTTACATTTTGTAACACTTTTGTGACTCAAACTGCTACTATATTCATGCATATCCAGCACATAGCTCTAAGTGTTACGAGTCATAGCTCTAAGTGTTACGAGTCATAGCTCTAAGTGTTACGAGTCATAGCTCTAGATGTTACGAATCATAGCTCTAAGTGTTACGAGTCATAGCTCTAAGTGTTACGAGTCATAGCTCTAGGTGTTATGTGTCATAGCTCTAAGTGTTACGAGTCATAGCTCTAGATGTTATGTGTCATAGCTCTAAGTGTTACGAGTCATAGCACTAGGTGTTATGTGTCAAAGCTCTAAAAGTTGTGTGTTATTTTTGCTCACAGTTTGCTCATCCAGTCGCCTGAAGTCGAGGTACACCAAGTCCGAGAGGCATGCAGCCACAAAGATCTTGTAGTTTTCCTCCTGGCAGACTGGATTTCCCGCAAGATTGAGGGTACGCAAGTTCTTAAACTTTCTAAGGTATATTATCTGAAGGTGGGGTTAGATATGTGGGTGAATATTAGTTCTAGACTTAAAAATATACACAATGTGGACAAAACGTATTGGGACAAACCCATTAATTATTGAATTCAGATGGCTCTTTACTTCCAGTGAAGGGCAGTCTTAATGCTTCTGCATACCAAGACATTTTGGAAGCACTTTGTGGACAAGCCTTCCAAGAGTGGAAGCTGTTATAACTGCAAAGGGAGGGCCAGCTCCATAATAAAGTCTATAAATTTGAATGCAATGTCATTGAAGGCCCTGTTGGTGTATTGGTTAGATGTTCCAATACTTTTGTCCATTTAGTGTACATCTGTGACAATCCCAAACGTAGAAAAGAAAAACATTCTAAACAGTAAAGAGGGACATTTTAGTATTCACTGTGGGAATGTTTTTAAAATTTGCTTTCTACACTTCATGGTATGAACCAGGGCTGGATATTTTACATTGATCTTCACTGCTGAAGCCTGTAACATGGAAATGAGCCTTTAACCATGTCACACCAAGGGTTACCAAAGAATCTGAATGTACAGTAAGCAGCAAAACAAGTTGCAATATTGAAATATAATCAATAATGTGGTATTTTGTCCATAATGTGCAGCCTTAGTGTGTATTATTTACATGATCCAACTTACATTATCAAGCTGGGCGATTAAATTTTTACCAAGAGAGAGGATCTGTAGGTTTTCCAGAGTGTCGATGTTCTTTATGAGAGAAATACGATTGTTGTACAAGCTCAAGTCCTGAAGTTTCACAAGTGTGTCCAGTCCCTCAATCACCTCAATGTTATTGAAAGACAAATCTAAATGATATGAAATTTCCAGTTTAGTGGCAAATGATTTGAATGGAGAAGCTTTCAAGTTTTGAAAACTGAATAAACAAGTGAACTCACCAAGCCACACAAGGTTAATAAGCTTCTCTAATCCTTGGATCTTCTCAATCATGTTATTGTCTAGTTGAAGCTTGGTTAGAGAAGTGAACTCCCATAAATGGTCAATCTCTAAGATGTCTGCAGAAACAGTGAAAGAGAAACGGAATCACATGAGTTTCAGGGAAAATTTCAGTAAAAGTTTCTAACCCGAGATTTTAATTTCATCCTTCACTTGACATAATGCAAGACTGAACTGAAATATGAAATAGGATACAGCGGATCATTGGCTTCATTATAAAGGACTAGCACAGTGACACTAAAAGGCTCACAGTGAAACTATGAACCAGACAAATGACTTACTTCTGTAGTCCAGGCGTAGTTGAATCACTTCATCGTTCTGAATGCCCTCTTCCTTGGCTATCCGGCCGGCCTGATCTTGAGGTCCCTGTTCCTCAATTGCTTTTTGGAGCATCTCCTCATTGATTTCATTGGGCTCTGTTGTTTCATATGGCATGCTCATTTTGTTAGTTCTGCTGAAGATTGGAACACTATTATTACGATTATTATTGTTATTCATTTAGCATTTTTACATTTTCAAAACTCATCGATGTCAGAGCCCAAAAATGAAAGAGCGCAAAAAAAAAATATTAACCACCTTATGTACACTATATGGACAAAAGTATTGGGACAAACCTGTTTTTCAGGGATATGGGCTAGGCCCATTACTTCTAATGAAGGGCAATCTCAATGCTAAATGCATACCTCAACCCCATCCAACACCTTTGGGAGGGGTTTGCAACTCTATATTAAACTCCAATTGTAAGGTCTAACAGTAAAAAAGTTGTCAATTCAGAACACTTTTTCTTGTTCGTATTAAATAGCATACCTTTCTACATGTCACAGAGTAAATTACTAATTTTAAACAATACTAACATTTCCAATAAGACATTTTTTTTGGGGTTGATGGGTTTTGTACATTGAACATATTGCATGTAACGTTAAACCTCTGGCGTTTTGTTTTTGACAGTTTGTTAAGTTGTGTAACTTAGCTTGGGTGTAACCTGGTTAAAAGCAGATGTCGATTTAAGTTTAGCTTTACAGGTATGAAGAATAGATGTGGACTAACGTTAACTTACTTGAGCACTGATAAAGGTCGCTCTGGAAATGCCGTAAACGTAAACAATAAAAGAGAAGTAAACTTGATTGCAAGAAGATTGGTTAGCTGGTGGTTATATTATAACCTACCACAAACCTAAAGGTAGTCAGCAATAAAAAACGATTAAATCTGACGACATATAAACAAAATCAAAGTTAAGGTGATGATCAGTAAAGTAAATTACCTGTTTGACAGTGTTTTCTATTATTTTGGACCCTCCGTGTCTGTAGTGTTGAGGCTGCTGTTGCCTAGCAACTGGACACACTTCTAGGCTGCGTTCAATCACCAGCATTTTTTTTGTGAGTGAAGAAATGCGGTGGCGTAAACAAACTCTCAGACCAATGATTTATTTACTATTTTGACTTTGATAATATGTCGTGAAACTGAAATGTTTTCTATTTTAATAGTCTGGCTTCTTTTCACCAGCTAACGTTACTTTATTCGTAGATCCGTTCCACCTTAATGGCTGGACAGTAACGCTGTACTGCCAGTAGGTGGCATATGTGACTCGTTTTTATGCACAGCGTAGACACGTTCATACTGCAACTCCTTGGATAGCCTAAGAAATATTAGAAATGTTTACTGTACAGATTTTTGAACATATTAATGAAAATATATTGTATATTTTACACAATATAAAAAAAATTAACTCAAAGAATGCTGATTTGTGATTTTTACTTCAGTTTTTTTTTTTAAATAATGACACATTTGACATCCGTCAATAAATGAATGGACTTCTTTAGAGGATTTATGAAGGCTCCGTTCCTTTTATTTCAACATCTCTATAGAATCTGATATGATGAGGTAAGAATCAGTGTTAAAGCGTGCCAAAATGCTGATGTGGGGAACTTTTAATCATTGCCGCATTTTGAACATGGATTGTGAGTCCATTAATCAATCAAAATCCTACTCTTCTATTTCAAATCTGAAATTAAACAACTTTTGGTTATCTGACATAAGGGTGGGAGGTGGGGGGGTGGTAGTGAGACCGTGTGATAGAGTGTCAGAAAGCTAATTTATGACAGCCTTTTAAAATCACCCTCTTAACAAAAGGCATTTCCACACCAGTTCTGAAGGCTTCTCCCATTTTATTTCAACACTTCTTCAGAATCTGACATTGGTGGATGAAAGAGTGTATGACAGAGAGATAGAATACTGTTTTATAAGAAGTTTTACTGCAGCGTTTTTTAAATAATCACCCATTTTAAACCTGGCATATTAGTGGATAGGCCTTAGTGAGTTTTTTCAACACTTCTTGAGAGTCTGATATTAGAGAGGCAAAAATAATATGATGGTGTGAGGATGATGATTAATGGGAAAGAGAGAATAGTAAAAGTAGAGAAAATGAGACCAGAGGTAAATTATTCAAATTCTCCTGTCGTTGATGTTATTTTTTCCAGCTAGTTTGAAAAGTGAAATGGTTTCTGTAAAACAATTAAAGGAACGAAAAATAACAATGAGAATCACAGTACAGAGAATGAGCATCGAATGTTTACAGGTCAGTACTTGTTTGGTCCCCATAACCATTTTATTCATGCAGGTAATTCATTGTCTTATTTCTGTTTTAGGGGTTGGTCTTATGAGACTGAAATATGTTGAATCGTTTGGGTCTATTGGTTAAACAGAAGTCATGTAGATTATACTTTATTCAGGTTAAATAGCTCAAATCTATGGTCCAGTGCTAAACTTTTATGATCTTTGGGAACATGTGTCATTAGTGCCATGTTCTGTTGATGTTGAAGACCACCATGTTGTCTTAAAGCATTTTCTCTTTTTTCCTCTTATTAAGCTCTTGGTGTTTTGTCTGCTAGATTATTTAAGTTTGTATTTGAACCTTTTTTTTAAATCTTCTTTAACCTTTGGTGTCAGAGGATATTTTGTTTATTGAACTTGTACAGTTGTTGAGATGATTTTCCTGTGGTCGTGTGGTTGGAGGGACCGGTATAGTTCTGTATCATCAGTATATCAGTGATAAGAGAAGCCAAGAGAGAAGAAAATGGAGCCCAGAGAGGAGGTGATAAAATGAAAAATAAAGATGTCCTCTGAAAAGTTGGGGTGGTGGCTGGGAACAAAAAAAAGAGTGATGAGACACCATGAGAGTAGAATATGGAGCCCAGAAAGGTAGTGTAACCCATGTGTGAATATCTGTATGGACCAGTGTCTGAGGATATTTTGTTTAAGGAGCTTGTTCACTTGAGATGATTTTCCTGTGGGACTCTCTATGAGGTCATTGCAGTAACCGAGGTGAGAGATGACCATGGCCTGTACCAGGAGTTGGTTGGTGTACTGGGTCTGGTGTGGTGTGATTATTCTGATGGTGTATAAGGCAAAGTGTTCCAACCAAAAGACAAATGCAGTCTGGTCAGAGAAGGATAACTGGTCATCAACCGTGACACACAGGTTTTTCACCACTTTGAGGAGGAATGAGGTTTTTATTTTGATTATGGTTTGGTTGTGTTATCCAAAAGTTTCTTCTAGGAAAGGTTTAGCTGTAGGTGATGGACAAGCTGTGACACTTGGTGAGACGGTGTGGTCGTGTGGTGGGAAGGACCAGTATAGCTGTGAATCATCAGTATATCAGTGATACGAGAAGCTATGAGAGTAGAATATGGAGCCCAGAGAGGTGATCTAAACCATGTGTGAGTATCTGTATGGACCAGTTTTGGTTATGAGAGAGTGTTGAAACTAGAGAAAATGAGACCAGAGACCAGAGAAATGATACTATACTCTAAAAGAAGTGTTTTTTTGTTTTCAGCTGAACTGGGGTCTGCAAAACAAGTCAAGTAATGAACATATAAAGAGCATCTGAACATCTTCAGATGCTAAGGTTATGTGTGCATGCATGTATGTATGCCATCATGTGAACTTGTCGCTGATTTGACTGAGTTTTGTATTGAAATATTGTTAGGTTCAACACTACTATTTGTGTGGCAGTGTGTGAATTGCTGTATAGACCAGTATTTACAAGCATTATTTATGCAGGTATTAATTTATTTCTGTTTTGGTTTATTTTGTTTGACTGAAATACGTTAAAAGATTTGGGTCTGTTTCAGTCATTGTTAAAAAAAGTTAGATTTAGATGTAGATTTGGCTTCTTTTGGTTTGAATAGCTCAAATCTATGCTTCAGTGCGAATCTTTTCTGATCTTTCGGGGGCATGTGTTATGTTCTGCAGCTGTCATGAAGACCACCAAAGAATTTTCGATTTCATGTTGTTTTAAAACATTTTCTCCCTTTCTCTGAGGTTGTGTGTGTTCTTTCAACTTGTAAATCTGTTGAGATGATTTTCTTTTTAGACCCACTTGGAGGTCATTGCAGTAACTGAGGTGAGAGATAATCATGTTTCAGGAGATGGATGGTGTACTGGATCTGGTATGATGTGATTGTTGTATAAGGCAAAGTTACCCGACCAAGCGACACGTGCAGTCTGGTTAGAGAAGGATAGCTGGTCAACATCCGTGACACCCAGGTTTCTTCCCTGCAGGGACCCAGGGTAGAATAGGTCCCCAGCACCCCCTTGCTGATTGTAAGTAGTTCCAATTTTCATCTACAAATTGGAACTACTTATTCAAATTCATATTAGGAAGAACTAGGAGTCCCTTAAGGAAGTATTCCTGTGTTGCTCTTTTTAGCAGAAGTGTTCTTTTTGTTTTCAGCTGCTCTGTAAAAGAAGTCTAGTAATGAACTTATAAAGAAACAACAGTCGTAGTACATAGTACACAGTACAGAGAATGAGCTTCAGATGCTTATAGATCAGTACTTGTTCTGTCTTTGTAAACATTTTATTCATGGTGGTACGTAATTGTCTTTTATTTCTATTTTCTAGGGGTTGATCTTATTTGACTGAAATACGTTGAATTGTTTGGGTCTATCTCAGTCATCGTTAAACAAAAGCCATGTAGATTATACACTGCCACTAGGCCAAAAAAAAGTCACCACCTGGATTTAACTAAGCAAATAGGTAAGAGCCTCCCATTGGATAACTGCTGCGAGGAAGAATACAATTCAGCTGGCCACAGGTTATTTAACCCTAACTGATGCAGTGAGTAGCTTCTCATTTCTTAAACAACCATGTCGGAAGACACATCCTGTGGTCGTGGAAAAGATGTTTATCTGTTAAAAAGGGTCAAATTATGGGCATGCATCAAGCAAAGAAAACATCTAAGGAGACTGCTGAAACTACTAAAATTGGGTTAAGAACTGTCCAACGCTTTATTAAAAACTGGAAGGATAGTGGAGAACCATCATCTTCAAGAAAGAAATGTGGTCTGGAAAAAACCTTGAATTTTGAATGATTGAAATCAAATCGTAGAAAAACCACAGTAGAACTCACAGTGATGTTTCATTGTGAAAGTACAAGCATTTCCACATGGACAATGCAAAGGGAACTCAAGGGTTTGGGACTAAACAGCTGCGTAGCCTTAAGAAAACCTTTTATCAGTGAGACTAATCGGAAAAAAAGGCTTCAATTTGCTAGGAAGCATAAAGATTGGAGTCTAGAGCAATGGAAGAAGTTCATGTGGTCTGATGAGTCCAGATTTACCCTGTTCCAGAGTGATGGGAGCATCAGGGTAAGAAGAGAGGAGGACGAAGTGATGCACCCATCATGCCTAGTGCCTACCATACAAGCCTGCGGGGGCAGTGCTCAGATCTGGGGTTGCTGCACTTTGTCAGGTCTGTGTTCACCAACGTTTTGTGCCCAAAGAGTGAGGTCAGCTGACCTGAATATAATCATCAGTGGATTTTTTTTTCCTGACGGGCATATTCCAATGCCAGAATTCATCGTGCTCAAACTGTGAAAGAGTGGTTCAGGGAGCATGAGGCATCACTTTTACACATGGATTGGCCCCTCAGAGTCCAGACCTTAACCCCATTGAAAAGCATTGGGATGTGTAAGAGAAGTCATGGCGCAGCAGTCTGACTCTTTCATCATCACTACAAGATCTTGGCAACAAATGAATGAAACTCTGGACAGAAATAAATGTGACATTGCAGAAGCTTATCGAAACAATGCCACAGCTAATGCGTGCTGTAATCAAAGCTAAAGGTGGTCCAACGAAATATTAGTGTTTGACTTGTACTTTATTCAGGTTAATTAGCTCACATCTATGGTTCAGTGCTAAACTTTTATGATCTTTGGGGACATGTGTCATTAGGGCCAGGTTCTGTAGTTCTGTCATGTTCTGTCATAAAGATCACCAGACAGTTTTGTTATGTACATCAGCATTCTGGTACTCTGACACTGATTCTTACCTCATCATATCAGATTCAGATTTTGTTTTGAAAGGAACAGAGCCCTCAGAGCCCATTCATTTATTGACTGATGTCAAATGTGTCATTATTTTAAAAAATCTGCAGTAAAAATTCACAAATCATTGGGTTATTTGGTTTTTATATTGTCTAAAATATAAACGTTGTTTTTATTAATATGTCCACAAAATTGTACATTATACATTTCTAAGTATTTTTATCCAAGGAGTTGCAATATAAACGTGTCTACGCTGTGCATAAAAATGAGCCACAACTGCCACCTACTGGCGGATCTGCGCTACTGTCCAGCCATTAAAGTGTAACGGAATCTACGAGTAAGTGGCCCCTTGGGATTTTAGCTGCTGTTCTGGAGACTGCAGTGTGATTAATGGTTGTGATCCAGGATATTGGCTCTTCTTCACTCTCAGCCTGGAAGTAGAAGAGCACCTGATCCACTGTCCTGATGCAAAACAAGTTGGGCCTTCTTTATAATGTGCCACCCAGCAGCAAACAAAGTGGTGCAAACCGACAGCATTCTTTGTCTTCCATGCACACGCCATTCTCAGGGTCATACACCTCTTTATGCAAAAATAGGACCTCACCAGGACCTTCACAACACGAAATAGCTTCTAGGACCCCACCTTCTTTGTTGTTCTCTGGATCAGATATGTGTACAACAATTTATGTTGACTTTGTCAGAGGATGAGTTACAGGAGTACAAATTAGAGAAAAACTTATTGAGTGGGAACTTACTTCTTTTGCCTGAGGCTTTATTCTTATCATCAACATTTTCTTTGGCCCATTTCATCTGTTCCACTCTGAGTGGATGGTGTAGTCACCTGGACAGCTCTTCATTTACATTTTTCACTGTTGTGAAATGGGTGTGCAGGCCAACATTCAGCAGCATCAAATCAAGTAGGTTTATCGTCATTTCAGCCATATACACGCAGTACACAGTAAAACAAAACAGCGTTCCTCCAGAACCATGGTGCAACAAAAAGAACAAAAACAAACAACACAAGTGCAGACAGGACAAAAGCAAGAGCAACAAAACAGGACAAGACAATGTAAGTGCAGTCAGCATTTGAATGAATACAGTATAATGACTGGTGTCCAAAATATAGGAATGGAGAATAGCATGATGTTGAGACTAAAGCTGTTGGGTTCTGCTAGTGGTCAGGCTCTACCTGCTAGAGAACTTTTGGAGAGATTTATCTAGACACATTCCAGCAAAGTGAGACAATGTGAGGCACTCCTTATGACCTTTTTTCCCAAATCTCTGTTCTGACTCAGATGTTGAGTCACCTCCAAACATCTAAACCCAATGAGGCAGTAGAGATTGTTGGTGAGGTTTCATGCTGCTACTGGAGATTCATTGTTTTCCATTTGGAAAATCAACCTGAAGCTCAGTTAAACTCTTACACCACCATCTGGTTCTTCGTGTTGTCCATCTTTTGAATCCATTTCAGTGTAGCTGAACTGCAATGTTAACACTTTGCTAATGATTCATCACTGCTGACAGTTTATCCTGGTTTGACAGTTTGGTGTACTACTGCTAAACTCATTAGTGTTACTTGTTGAAAGTGCAGTGTTCCTTATGATTGGAGATGTTGCTCCTTCCTTCCCACCGCCATAAGACTCTACAACAACTTCTGTCACACATCCACCCAATAGCCTTGCTACTTTGTTGTGCAATTTCTTCAGTGTTTAAATAATCATTGTGTATCATTGTGTGCATTTTGCTATAGTGTGCAATAGTCTTCCATGTGCAGTACTGTGCAATGTTCTTATCAGATGCTAAAACAATATTATTATGTGCAATATCTTATTAAGTGCAGTAGTCTTACCATGTGCAATATCATGCGAAGTTTTCTAAATTGGTGTTGAATCACTTCATTATGTGCAATAGTCTTACCCTATGAATATAATTACCTATGTCAATAGTACACTACTGATCTCTACTACATGCAATGTCATACTACTAACGTGTGTCACTAGAAATTCACTAAACTGTTTCATATCTATAGAACTGATACCCAGCATGGCATATTTCATATTGAGTTTTTCCTACAGATTTTTTTAAAATTGGATTTATTTAGACTTAATATTTTCTACTGTTATTGTCTCTGTTTCTGTGTCTATAGTCATAACATAAGCAATTTCCTTCAGGATACATAATGTCTTCTGATTCTGATTAATAAATCAGTGCAGAGATTTTTACATCTTGCTTTGTTTTTGTTTATCAATTCAGTCCTTGTGCATATCAGGAAAAAATGATATGCTGTATCTCTCTGTACTGGTTTTTTAAGGAACACAGTTTATTATTCAGTGGTCATAATTTAGAATATTGTAGTAGTGGGATAATTATATGACAAAATGTGCCCATCCACTGTAGCGCGTCTCTACACGTTGTGTGCTTTTGTTTCTGATTGACAAGTATTTTCACCAATCAGCGAGCACTTTTTCTGACTCGGCTAATCAAATGGCTTGGGGGCGGGACTTGAGCCTGCCCTCACTGTCAGCTTCTCGTTGTGGCTTGTTGTCATCAAGATGGAGTTCTTGTTGGGGAATCCGTTCAGTACTCCCGTTGGACAGTGCATTGGTGAGTTATAGGTTTATTAATAATATCTGGTGTCAAAAGGTGGTTATGTCACTTGCATGTTCTGCAGGTTGTGTATTAATTAAAGTATTAGACTGCTGCACACCCCAGCATCCGTTATCAACATTCAGTGTTAAGCTAGCCTAGCCTAGCTAACAGTGTTTCCTTTTTAACGTTAGACTCACTTAAGATGGGTGTCCTCCCTTTTTCACAGTACACAAAAGACAAAATTTAAGTTGGTAGTCTTCTTGGGCAACTTACGTGACTGGGTAAATATAAGACAAGCTGAAAAAACTATAGCTAACTTAGAAAAGTGGTCTTTTTCCCCCTTCTGTCCTGAGTTGCCTGATTAAGCCTGGTTTAACTCTCCATGGAGGTCCTCTTCTGTTGCTTTTGCATCACAAGAGAGGTTTCTTACCCTAGTTGGATTTACACTACATGGACAGAAGTATTGGGACGCCTGACCATTCCACCAACAGGGACTTTAATGACATTGCATTCAAATACATAGACTTTAATATGGAGATGGTCCCCCTTCTGCAGCTATAACCGCTTTCACGCTTCTTGGAAGGCTTTCCACAAGATTTTGGAGTTTCTGTGGGAATTTGTTGCCCATTCATTCTATAGAGCGTTAATGAGGTCAGACACTTATGTTGGATGACAAGGCCTGGCTAGCAATCTCCATTCAGTTCATCCCAAAGGTGTTGGGTGGGGTTGAGATCGGTCAGTCAAGTTCATCCACACCAAACTCATCCAGTCATGTCTTTATGCACCTTGCTTTGTGCACTGGGGTGCAGTCATGCTGGAATAGGAAAGGTTCCTCCCCAAACCGTGTCCACAAAGTTGAAAGCAGGACGTTGTCCAAAATGTTTTGGTATGCTGAAACGTTAGGATTGTCCTTAACAGGAAGTTAGGGGGCCTAGCCCAACCCCCGAAAAACAGCTGTGTCCCAATACTTTTGTCCATTTGAACCAAAAGTCAGGACTGTAGTACAAAGTAAGGTGCACATCCATTGCAAAATGTTCTCTTTTTGGCTGAAATCATGAGATTCGCTGGAAAGTTCTGCTTCTTAAAATACCTCCTGTTTAACAATTTTGATATTGTTTTAGTCACAGATCAGTGTTGTACATTGTTGTTTTGTCCTAAATGACTACAAGTATTTCTAAAAGAGTGAATTAGTGATTTGTCATGAATGATAGTTTCAATGACCCAGTAATATACAGCACATAGGCCTTGTCACCCTTTAAATGATCTTCTTTATTGCCCTCAAAACCAGTGTGTCTCCATTTAAAGCAACCCTGCCAAAATGTCGTTTTCAGTGTAGTCTGTTTTTTTTTCAGACCGTCTTTCAGTTACTCAGTGTCTCTGTGTACAGTAATTGAGGTTTAATTTGGGTGTGTATAAGTAGGTGGGTAGCATGAATCATCTGAAATTCCTAGTTTTGTTAATCGCCTCTCTTGCTCTTCCAGTCAAAAAACAGCTATGTCATGCACCAGGGATTTGGGGAGCATTGTTTTTGAATATATAGAGGCTGCCGTGGATATATGAGGAATATTCAAAATGTTTTTGCACTTTTTAAACTCTATTTATTAAGAATTTAAAAAACAAATTGCCTCACTTTTTTACGTAGTCATCTTCCTTCGTGATGCAGTTTTCACATGGCACTCTCACACACTCTCAGCCTTCATTGTTTCCAATGAAAATATAAAAATGCAGAAACCTTTTGAATACCCTGGGTATTTCAGTGAAGCGTACAAACCATGGCATGTCGTGGGAATGTGAAAAAAATTTAACATTCACACTACATGCCAAACACTTGCTTTTTCATAGAAAGTGTTTTACAAATTGGCATCTCCAGCTATCTGATCCAGGATAATAACATAGCCCAGGTTGGGAAGGTCATGGAGTAAACAATGCTGTCATTTAGGCATTCGTGCTAATGGGTTTTACTGCAGGTCCTTAAGGGAGGATAAAAGAAATGAGATTTTGTTAAAAAAATAAAAGCCTTGGTTCCTTGCAATAAGCCATTTTTAAGTCTCTGTCAAGTTTCTTATCTAATGAATCCAGTTGCTGCTTCAGAGCTCTGCTCATATTATTCCCATCAGCAAAGAGCTTACAGTGATTATCACTGCAGAAGCTTTAATGCGTGGCAATTATAAAGTTTGCCGCACCTTTCTAATGGGCCTTTTATGGAGATTTTAATAGGCAAGCTGTCAATTTTGCCCCAAACCGGCTCAGTTTGCTCTCTGGTTTGATATTCTGCCAGATATGCTTCTGCTTTTAGGTTGCATGGCTTTGGCGGTTACCCTGCGGTGTGTAAGGTGATGCCTTGCTGACAGGTTTGGGATCGTTTAGCGCCGAGGGAATAGCAGAGAATACACTAGCAATTCAGCATAAAGATCCTGTGGTTGTAATGTCCATGTTAGCAATGTTAGTTATATAATGTTATTATACAATATGAAATGCATCTTTTAAAAAAAAAGAGAATAAAACAGACCAATGCTTTTCTTGCTGTGGTTCACCTGCTTTAGGTGGAATGAGAGTTTTTGGACCTTCTTTTCTTAACCCATACATTTAGGCTTTTATACTTGTTTACTTTAAAGTAACTGAAAATGTTGTGTTTTTTCTGGCCTTTGGAAAACACAAACCTAGAGTGTTTCACGTTTAAGTAGTCAGTAAGGGAATAAGTGAGAACAGAGCTGCAATTCATTGTGTATGATCTCCTCGTTTTCAGCCTGCTAATCGGACTTCCACAACAAGTGCTTGAGCTGAAGCTCTCCGTAACTAGCGAGGTTTCGTCTTAGCTTTTGCTTAATCAGGTTCAGGCTTTCAGGCTTTCAGGTTTATGCAAGGCTAAGGCAAGCCCAGCTGGCTAAATCTCACATAACTCCTGGCTGGCAAAGAAAATGAAAACAGGAAAAAATAAGAGTGAGTTAGAGCTAATATTAGCAGCCATGTATATGTTGATGGCATGGTACTAAAGTAGATGATTCATTTTTTCCTAATGCCTATACAGGACCTCTGCTAGCTTCTCAATGTAGCATTATATTGTTCTTGCTTTGCTCTGTTATAATGACCTTTCCAGGGGTGTGTGGGTGTCCCGGGTTCCTCCTGTTCCTTGCCACTGTAATTAAGAATAACAAGCTCACTTGTTGTTGTTGTGGAGAGTGACAGTGAGATTATGGTGCTTGGCCTGAAGTGGATTAGGTGTTGATGAGGCAGACTAAAGAGCCACTCTGCTGTGGTGTTGCCTTATTCAGTCTGCTTTTTTGGGCTGGACCAGGCATGCTTGGCCATTAAAGTCCTTGTTCCTTTTACTCTAATATATGAAAAAGACCTCTGTATAAGTTCAGACTCAAACACTCCTTATAATGTTTGCAGTGTGAATGGACGGGGCTGAACTAACATATTTCTGTAAATGTGTGTGTTTCTCAGACATCACAAAAGTAATCGAAAGGGCGGTTTTGTTGCATAGTTTTCATACTTGGATGTAATGGTGAGATCAGATTCCTAAATTAAATTTAAAGAAGGTTGTCTTTTTTTGTAATGGAGAAAATCCATTACATCAACTAATAGACCTTAGATGGAATTACCCATATAGACCAGTCGTCCAGAACATTAAAATCACTGCTGCGTGAAGTGATGTACATTGAATATTTCATTACCTGTCCAAAGGCAGGTTATATTAGGCACCAAGCGAACAATTAATGTGCTGGAAGCATGAAAAATGGTCAGTCATAAGGGCCTGAGTGACTTTGAGAAGGGCCGAATTATGATGAATAGATGACAGGCTCAGAGCATCTGACACACATGTGCGTGGGGAGGGAAGGCTAGCCTTTCTGGTCTGATCCCACAGATAAAGTGCTGTAACACATATTTCTGTAAAACATTAATGCTGGTTATGTTAGAAAGGTGTCAAAACACAGTGCATCACAGGTTGCAGAGGAATGTTGGATATGCGATTGCATATCTGCAGACCAGTCAGAGTGTCCATGCTAGCTCTGTCCACCATAAAAAGCGACTACAGTGGGGAATCTCTATTCTTAATACTGCACATTCCAGTTTTACCTCTGTATGAGAAACTGACCAATTTTGTTAATTCAGTACTGAGTAAATCATAAGGAACCTCAGAGAAACGCACAAATTACATATTAGGTACAAATCTACATGTTCAGAAACAACACTACCAAAGTAGTTAAAGCAAAAGTAGAAATACAAAAGTCCAACCTTTAGCCCAAATGTAGAAACAGTTGAGCAGTTGATAAAGGTGGCCTGTCCTGAAGAATCGCATTCTCTTTGACATCATGTGGATGACCCGGCACATATATGTTACTTATATGGGGAAGAAACGACACTAACATGCGCTAAGGGAAGAAGGTAAGCCAGTGGAGGCAGCATGATGGATGCTCTTGGTATATTCTACTGGGAAACCTTTGGTCCTGGCATTCAGGTGGATGTTACCTAGTTATATTGTTGCAGACCAAGGTGTTGACTTGGCCTTCAAATTCCCCATATCTTAATTTGCTGTGGAATGAGCTGGGACTTAAGGACTTAAAGGATCTGAAAGTAACCTAAACGATGTCACAGGAGATTTGTTTTGAAAGGAGAATGAAATAGATGAATATATATTAGTTTGTCATATTTTTGCATTTTGCTACAGTTAGCTCTGTTTCTAGTCAGTTTAACCCATGGCCTATTGTTCTTATTTGTCTCACCAGATTGGGCTGTAAGTTGGGTATGGGCTTTTGTGTTTCTACTTTTGGTGTAACAACTTTGGCTGTGTTGTTTTTGAATATGTATACTATATGGACAAAAGTATTGGGATGGCTGACAATTACATCAACAGGGAATTTAATGACATTGCATTCAAATACCTAGAGTTTAATATGGAGTTGGTCCCCACCTTTAGAGCGATAACAGCTTCCACTGTTTCTGTGGGAAACTTGTGCCCAGTACAGCATTTATAAGGTCAGGCACTGATGTTGGATGAGAAGGCCTGGCTCACAGTCTCTGTTCCAGTTCATGCCGAAGGTGTTGGATATCTTTATGGAGCGTGCTTTGTGCACATTGTCCGAAATGTCCTGGTCTGCTGAAGAATTAGAATTGCCTAGCCCCAACCCTGAAAAACACGTGTGTCCCAATACTTTGTCCATATACTGTATCTTTGTACCTATGTGTTATAACTTCCATCATTCGTTAGCCTCATAACTCGAGCACAAAGCTAAAAAAGCTTCAGATACCAAATGTGTGTCCGATGATGAGCTACGTTTTCTTCTGCGGTTTATGAGAGTAGATGGGAGTCTGCATTTGGCAGTGGATGGTACGGGGTGGCGCTCAGCACCACGTGACCTGCTCTGCTTTTCCAGCTCACGGCCCTGGGCTGGCTGGCATGAGTGCTCCATGTCCTCCACTCTGAGCACTCAGCAGCCACGTGTGCCCACATCCACATGGGAGCGCTTGGATGTGGATGGATGGGTGAATGGATCTTCCATTTGTAATTTCTTACCATTTCACCCCCCTCTCATCTCTTTGTGTTTGTCTTCTATTTCCATTTGCATTCCCTCTGTTTGTGCTTCAGGCTAATAGGGTACCCCAGCCTTGGATATCTGGAAGTAACCAGATGTCCATTTCACAACTGCTTCTACCAACTGACAAATACTAAAATAACCCTTTAAGCTTCATACTTTATTTAAAAAACTATTTTTAGTTTCTCCTGTGCAATACAACTTAACAGTATTCATATACATTCATATCAGTGTATGTGTGTGTGTATAGATAGATAGATAGATAGATAGATAGATAGGTAAATAAAAATAAATATCCGAACTACACTATATTTGGGACAAAATATACTATAGTCTCTCTGTGGAAAATTAAATATTCTTCCCTTTTCTTCACCATGTCTTCCCTTATCATGTGCCATTGTACATTCACCTTAAATAAACAGAATTCACTGTGGGATTTAGAAAATAAATTCTTTTTAGGAATTCAAAAATAACCTTTGTGTAAATGAGATGATTTATAAGTGTTAGTCACCTTTTTGTATTCTTTGTATTCCTATATAAAAAATCTAAAGGCTTTTAAAATGACAAAAAGAACCTTAATAGGTAAGTTTGCAAAAAACCTAAATTCAAATAAAACTCTGCATAGGCTAAAAATACAAAAAATACAAGGCGACGTAAATAGATAAGCTTGTTGAAAAGCTACTTGGTTAAATAAAATCATATTTAGGCAAGAAAATAACTTTCTTGTTATCTGTTAGGCATAAACACATAGTTAAGCTGCAGTAAAATTAGTGTTTTCTGTTAAATACTTAAATAACTAAGTTAAAGCTCAAGAAGGATCCAATCCAAGGTTTATAAAATATCTTTGTGGTGTTCTGTACCTCCTGCTGCCTGTGTCAAGTCTTTTTGTCGTGATATTTTGTCTTTTTGTTTTTCATGGGTACTCTGAAAGTGGACAGCTAACAGGCAGAATGAATGGCTGTGATGGGTGAACGCTCAGGGCTTCAGCTGCTGGTGGGGAATAAGCGGGCCAGAACAGCAGGCATGCACAGCCCTCTCCCTCAGGCCCGCTCAGATTTGACAGTTTGATTTAAGCGAAAGGCCAGCAAATGAATAAGACATGGACAGGGTCCTGCAGCTCACCAGGCTGGAGGATCCGTCTGCAGCCAGCCATGAAAGCCGTCTCCGCTCTCCAGCCCGTCTTTCAGCATGGCATAGACAGCTCTCTGGCACTGCCAAGCTGAACAGAGGCCCAGAGCTGCTGATTGATGGCGGCTACTGTCCGAGGGAAAGCGAGAAGTGCCGAGTCATGGCCCACAGCGAGCATCTTTTCTACAGATGCAGCATGACAAAGTTGATCAGATTTCCTTTCATACTTGGGTTAAAGGGATGCATGTATGCATCCAATCCTACATAGTATGGTTTCATTAAGGATTCACAATTGGAGTGAGATATTTTTGCACCCAGAATAGGCAGTCAAAATGTATATATATGTTTTTTGTTTTGTCATTTCATGACATACACTATAGGAACAATATATATGGACTATATGCACTAGACTTCCTTACTTCCAATGATATGCACTCTTCAGCATACTGACATTTTGGTCAGTGCCATGCTTCCAACTTTGTGGACACAAAGTTTGGGGGAAGAACCTTTTCTGTTCCAGCATGACTGTGCCGCAGTGCACAAAGCAAGCTCCATAAAGACATGGTTGGATGAGTTTGTTGTGGAAAAACTTGACTAGTCCACACAGAGCCCTGACCTCAACCCCATCCAACACCTTTGGTCAGACAACATCAGATCCTGACCTCATAAATGCTCTACAGAATGAATGGGCACAAATTCCTACTGAAACTCCCAAATCTTGTGGAAAGCCTTCCAAGAAGAGTGAAACCTCTTATGGCTGCAAAGAAGGACTGATTTCCTGTAAAAGTTTATATATTTGAATGCAGTGTCATTAAAGTCCTTGATGGTATAGGCCAGAGGTTCCCAAACTGTGAGGCGCGCCCCCCCCCCCTGGGGGGCGCCAAACGATTTGTGGGAAGGTTGATCGCGGAAAGTTAATTCA
>JBBPCY010000028.1:10595819-10623631 GCA_037974405.1 Brachyalestes nurse | reverse complement strand
TCTCTCTCTCTCTCTCTCTCTGTCTCTCTCTCTCTCTCTCTCTCTCTCTCTCTCTCTCTGTCTCTCTCTCTCTCTCTTTGTCTCTCTCTCTCTGTCTCTCTCTATGTCTTTCTCTCTCTCTCTCTCTCCCCCTCTCTCTCTATCTGTCTCTGTCTCTCTCTCTGTATCTGTCTCTGTCTTTCTCTCTGTCTCCCTCTCTCTCTCTCTCTGTATCTGTCTCTGTCTGTCTGTCTCTCTCGCTGGCTCTCTCTCTGTCTGTCTCTCTCTCTCGCTCTCTCTCTGTCTTTCTCTCGCTCTCTCTGTCTGTCTCTCTCGCTCGCTCTCTCTCTGTCTCTCTCTCTCTCTCTGTCTCTCTGTCTCTCTCTGGGATGGGTAGGGGTGGTGTTTTTCTGCTTCATGTTTGTAAGGTGTTTTCTGTTGTTGATTCAGCTGAGTGTAAAAGGTGATAACGCAGAAATGGAGCCCATAGACAGCTGGCTCATTACCCAAGGAATGGTGAGGACTTAGCACAGTAGCACTGTTTCCTTAGTGTCCTCCTGCATCTGTCCATTCCGTCACCCCCTCAACCCATGCCAGTCCCCCCTCACCACTTCTAAACCAGCCCACTCCGCACAGTAAAAGGGATAGTCTTTCATATAAGCCCCCCTAGGTCTAATAACCTGATCTCTGACCAGATCTTTTATAGATGTGATTTCCTGTGGAAATGTATTATTTAATTGCATTGAACTAATGTTCTACTTCTAAGTCAAAATTTGACTGCCATTTGACTGTACGTAATTTGACAAATAAGTACAACTTTTTTTTTAAGAAATACGAACATCCACTTAATGTTTTACTTTTTCATGTATTTATTTATTTTTTTTGAAACCTTTCCTCTAGAAGTTGTTAGTGAAGTGTAGGCGATTAAATTGCTCTCTGTTTGAAATCCCTATTGGCAGGAGCCTTTCTCTTCTACATCTCAAAGCCTGAACTCTTCAGAAACTTCATGGTCTGCTGCTTCCTTTTAGGATCTTTCCTTTCGCTCTGTCCCTTTTACTGTGGGTCACTCCATCCTCCTCCGTCTTCACTGCATTCACTCACTGGTAGAATGAAAAGGCCTGCTTGTACCGTTGAATAGGTGTGGATTTTCAACCCATACAAGCAAGCCCTGGCCTCTATCACAAAGGTTAACACTAGTGGCCAGCCCTTGTTCATGGAAGGTTCTGGAACCTGCAGCCACGTTCAAGCATATAATGGCTTGGATCGACTGCACCACTGAAAAGGAATTATCCCCAGACCCTCTCAGAGAGGGTAATGTGTGAGTGAAACTGACACAATTTAGAAAGAACACACTTAAACATGCCTAGTATCAGACTCTGAAGTATTTGTGTAGCACAATTGAGCCTAAGCATGCAACTTTGCTTTACATAGTACAAAATATTGTTTATGCAATCTGTATGTTCCAATCTATATCTTAAAATAATTGTAGTTATATATCAAATAAGGAGTTGGCACAGACTACTCCTAAGTCTGGCACTTCAGAGTTGTTTGGCATTTAGTTAAGGATTATGATTAAAATAACGGGTCGCTCTGCATTTGTATAGTGATCCAGAAGGTGTGCAGTGAGATTTTTCCCACTTGTCTTCAGTCATCACCATTAACGAATAACATTGTGTACATTGAAGTTAGATCAAAAATAACTAGCATGCAGTTTAGCCTGTTCTAAAAAGTATCCAATTAACATGTTTATTGTTTTACTAAGATTCACAAATACACTATGGGCTGGTTTCCTGGCCTGTCAGGAAATTTAGTCATAGTCTATATTGTCCTTTGGAGGAAATATCACCGTTCAGAATCCTGTGTTGTCCAGGATTTGGCATATTCATGTCCAGGAAACCAGCCCGATATGTCTTGAAGTTTATAGAGATCTGTACGTTTAACAATTTTGGTTAACTAGGGAGTTTGTCCTCCTTTCACAGTAACAGCTTCTAATCTTATAGATTTACACTAGATGTTGGAGCATTGATGGGAAGATGTGTTCGCCTTTAACTAGAGCTATCTTGATTACCTGATTAAAATCTGTTTTATAAAGTCTATGTCTATTTAATTAAAAAAATAATTGATTAAAATGTTTATTGGTTCGGTAATTACTTCGCAGTTTGAATCCTAAAAAAGCCTTCCACTTTTAATTATAAAGTCCTATATTCCAGCCTGAACAATCTCCAAAACTCAAATTAATTTTGCGTGCATAACTGAAAAACAGGACACCAGCAGCTCAAAAGTGAAAGTCCTATTTTGCCACAAGAGCGTTAATGAGGTCAGGTACTGATGTTAGGTGATTAGTTCTGGATCACAAACAACACTCTCATCATTGAGGCATTGGATGGTGCTTCATCACTCCAGAGATCGCAATTTAGCTGATCCACAGCCAAGTGCTTAGGGATTTCGTGTCCTCTAACCTACACTTGGCATTGGACATAGTGACCTTGGGACAGTAGTTCCTACTCTAGGACACATGCTAAAAATTGGCAATTAACTGGTGCATTGAATCAGGTGTTTGATCAGGAATATCAATAAGCTGCTGGAATCCAGCTGTCTAGGGTCAAAGTTGCCCAAACCCTCCTCCATTCTTTTGACATCGATTTTCTATTGAGATTCTACAACTGAATGCCTGCATCAGTCATGAGTGCATTCTAAAGAAGCTGAATCGTTTGATTCGAAGATGAAAATAGATACTTTTGGAAATACTGTATTTGTTAGCCAGTCAACTTGTAGTTGCACATGACTGTGTGGCGAAGACATTCCTAGTGATTTAGCACACAGTCTTAAAGGGATATACTAACAAAGCACAGTTTATAGCATTTTTTTTATCGTGAATGTTTTCAGCTAAAACAAGTTTTTACGGTTAGAAATTGCTTCTGTAGTTTTGCATTGAAGCTTCAAGGCAAAGCAGTTGACAAGATGTACATGTTTGATTACGGTTATCTATGACAATATACAAATCTGAAGCTTCCAGATGGCTGAAACAATATATTGTGTGACATATGAATGCAGTTTGCATAATGCTAGCCTGGGTCCTCATTTAGCACTAGGCTAATTGGTGACTAAAGCTGTTCATTCTTTATTAGCTACAATAACCTTGTAGCCTAAAGATGCGGCTGGGTCAACAATATTTGAGTTAAGGAGAAAATGTGAAATTGAGTCCTTTAAATAGGTGGAATAGTTCAGGACCTAGGAGAACTGAAACAAACATCACGCTGGAACCTAATTGCAATAGCACTCTAGCTCTTTTATAACCTAGCTGATCGGGTTTACACTGAGAATAAAATCACAGAAGTCCTTAATAATCACACACACACACTCTATATGGACAAAAGTATTGGGACATTCCACCAACAGGGACTTTAATGACATTGCATTCAAATACAGAGACCCCCCTTTGCAGCTATAACAGCTTCCATTGTTCTTGGGAGGCTTTCTACAAGATTTTGGAGTTTCTTTGGGAATTTGTGCCCATTCGCTCTGTAGAGCATTTATGAGGTCAGGCACTGATGTTGGACGAGAAGGTCTGGCTCACAATCTCAGTTCCAGTTCATCCAGTTCATAGGTATGTTTAACCCCTGAGTTCAATAATTAACAGGTGTGTTCAAATACTTTGGTCCATCTTATTATTTATACATAATAATAGTAGTACTGCAATTAAAGGTAATCAGGTTCGCCAGTCAGCTTTGTAAAAATGTATTACTGTTTGATGGACTCATAGTGTTGTCCTCAGGGAAGTGTAAGGTGGGGTTCAGATGCAGGGGGCAGTCTCCACCGACCTTTGTTCCCTTGAGCCCCGCATTCTGAAAATCTGTCCTATTTTTCCAGCAAGGCTTCATGAGTCTTCCTCCCAGACAGCTCCTCATCATCTTTCACTCTCACTCACACTGCATGCAGTAAAGCAGCATTCACGCTTGGTGTGCTGTGTGTGTGTGTGTGTGTGTGCGTGCGTGTGTGAGTCTTAGCTTCGTTTGACTTTAATTGCATGTTTTTTGTTGTTGTTATTTTCCTCGCAGACCTCCTTGTGATTTCTATTGTTTGTTGTTTTTCTGTTTATTTTTGGGGCGGGGTTTATTTTGTGGCTTTGCGGGGGCCTTTGGTTTGTCCATGGCTTTGCTCCATAGATTCCTGTATCGCAGTCCTCTGTCATGGATGACATTGAGGAGTGGCTCTGTACTGATGTGGTGAGAATTCTTTACCTTGATTTCATTCTCTCTTTGTTTTGCCATCTTTTCGTGGTGTCATTCCATGTTCGTCTTTGTGTTTAAACAGAATTTTTATCTTCTCACAAGTAATTAGTGGCCATTTGTTTTCTACCAATCATATTAACACACTCAACTGTCAGGTCTTCCACTCATCCATATTCATACCATGAAGCTAACTTTTTAATTGGGGGAACAGTAAGTTAAGGCAATGGGGAATTACATAGTGTTGTCACAAAGGTTGTTTGTCACTTGGTTTGTTGTTTGTGTTGACATACTACATACAAGCGCCTCTAAAGCCTAGAGAATGGTGGTTGGTGAATGTTTCAACAAAGTGGTGCAAATTGTTCTGTCAATCCAGTGAACTGTCATCATACTTGTTTGGATTGCATCGTTTTTGTATTGGCAAGCACAAGATGTAAAGTATGTAAAGTTTTATCAAACTCAAAAGTGGTGTTCCCATTGTCCTAAGTGGAAGAATGAAAATGAAACTTTGCATGATTGTTATAAAACCGTTTGTCTTGTGAAGGTGTACTAAAAGGTGGGTATCGAAGACTTGTTTGTGTAGTCTAGCATTCAACCGTCATGGTGGGTTACAATGAAGAAATAAATAAGGCAAGCCTGACACTGAAGTAATTGTCCTGCTTCTTCTGTCTCCTACTAAACAGAAAGGAGATAAGGCTGAGGAGGGGGTCACTAGTGAAGGTAAGAAGTGGGATGTTAAAACTGATGCTGCGTTCGACTGAAACTCCAAATTGTTTGATTTCCAACTAGGAAAAACAAAGAAAATGCCCCATCAATTAGGAATTTATACTCAGTAACACATCCTTAAATCAGTTTGTTAAATCTCTGCATATCGATGTCATATAAAGTGCTGCCCTATTTCTAAGGAGATTATAGTAGTATTTAGAAGTGAGTATTTCTCTTACTCACACACACACACACACCTCTAATGAATACTTTGACAGGTTGAGAGCTCCTTAGTCAAATGCAGCTTAAGTACTTGACATAAAATGAATGTTTAAAAGTCAGAAGTTTAGCAATTATATTTGTATTTTAGTTTAAATACAAAATGTAGATATTTATGGATAGATGCTTAAATTTTCTAAGAAAAGTAAGTTGTGGTTAATAGTCAAAGCCTTTATTTTAATACTTTCCAAAATGATTTTAATTTTACAAAAAAGTGATTTGAGGCACTGGGGAGCTGCTTTTTGAAAACTGAAGTTCTTGACTTGTTTTTATGGTCTCTGCATAATTCCATTGCTGCATGGTGTGTCCATACTTTCGATAAGTAACATGTAGTGTTTTTCTGCTTCGAAACTGAATTAACCCTAATTTTTATTAAAACTCACACCACTGTTGAATCATGAATGCTCTTCTGGTTTGGCTGTTTTCTAGAGTTCGACAAATTCCTAGAAGAGCGGGCCAAGGCTGCTGACACTGCTTTACCGTCGCCCCCTAGAGGAGAGCCAGGGCCCCCCGCGAGTGCGCCTAGCAGTAGCCGCAAGAAGGCAGAGAGGACTGAGGACACCCTGTTTGCCTTGTAAAGTGCAGCTGTGGGAGAGAAGCTCCGGCTACTGGAGGTTCGCCCATCTGCTCTGGCTCTGCTATGGCGATTACCACCCTCACACCTTGCCAGTGCCCAAATGCCTGCCGCCCCTGTGCTGCTCTTCGCATCTCTATCAGTCTCTTGATGCGTCAAAGATTTTCCCATTCTTCTCCACCACCTCAGTCCCCTTGGCTGGAGCAGTGCTGCTTCTACACTGTGTGATATGTCTCCTCTTTGAGGCTCCTCATGGCTCTGCCTGTGCCTTCAGGAGCAGAAGGAAGCAGTAAAGTGAAATCTTGTAGATATTACAACTTAAACCAGTGAGGTTCTCTGCAGAAAGGTCGGTTTGGAATTTTTAAGTTTGGTTAATGTGATGCGTTACGTCAAGTCTATTTAATGTGTTCCAGTTTATTAACAGAACATGTAATATACTAAGTCTGTCTTGCTTGCGTGAAAAGCGTTGTATCTTGCACTTCCCTTGTTTACAGACTAATTTGAATTATGCCATTCCATAAAATGAGTGTTAGTCCTTTTGCCAATCCTATAGTTGTCTACAAATATGATTTGATTTTCTTTCTTAATTTTAGTGTTGTCATATCTAAATCTTTCAAAATCATTCAGATATTGGAAAACGCCAGCTGCCCTGAAAATGGACCAATAGAATGGTTCAACATCTCATTACGTCAATATACATAAAGAAAGAAAAAATATTCTTATCTTCAAAGTTATGTTTAAAAGATACAAAGTATTGTTACTGCAGCAACAATATATAATCTGACTTCGCTCTCCTGGTTGTCTATAGGGATCAGCCACTGTCCACTTGAAAAGAAAGGAGAAAAAAAATCAAAAATCCATTACCTGCTCCTTTCCAGTAATGGTTCAGTAAAGGAACTCAATTGCATTCTCATCATGATAAAAGCTGACCAAAGACAAGTTAAGCTAAAATTTTCTCTCTTACCAACTTTCTGAAAAAGACTTGTTCACTCTTGTTCCAAAGAGCTGAGAATATTTCCAAATGACTGCAAATTTTGTCCGCTTGTTACTGGATGAACAGATTCATTGACAAAACACATTTCAGAGTGTTAATTTACCCTAAAACTGATTAAGTATTTGTGGGGGGAAATGGAACTGTTTTGCTGATCATATATTTTTGTCCATAAGTTGTTGGTTGTCTATGTGCTTTTTGCACTAGCCTTGTTTCAGACTCTTCTCCGGCCATGTTGCGTAGCAAACAGAAGCACACAGGAAAGTCTGGGCAAAATTTTTCTAAATACCTGCCACCCTTCCAGGTCAGAACTGGATCCAAAGTAAAGACCTACAAATGCAAACTAATGAGAGAGTGGATGGAGTTTATTTAGTGATGGCGCTTGATGGTATTACATAACGGTAGCATCATTTGTAAACTATGTATTCATATGTATACATAAATATATGTATATACATCACAAAAGTGTTTATTTTAAGTAACGTTTGTCATAGATTTTGGATAAATTGTTCAGAAAGTCTGTTTGCTGTTCTATATTTCTTTTGTCTTACTCCTGGATTGTGACAACATGCAAGAAAACTGAATTACATAAAGCCTGACTGCCTAAATATTGACACTGTCAGATCACATACATACATACACATATATACATACACACACATATATTATATATATATATATATATATATATGTGTGTGTGTGTATGTATGTAGATTTCAGATTGCCACCTGCCCCCTAAATCTGTGACCAATAGACTAGCGGACATAATTACTTGGAAGGACACCATTAAAATTTAAGAACATTTTTTTAAAGAACAAGCTACCAGCTTGGAGATAGGAGGTTTTGTTCCAACAGTGACTGTGTAATGTTCATACACTTTCAGATAAAAGGGACTAAGCTGTCACTGGGGTGGTACCCAGAAAGCTTTGCCTATAAAACCTTTAGTTAGAAAAGATAACTGCGACATATTCCGTTGCGGTGATGCATTTTTATGTTGCACTGACTCTGCTCACCCCATCTTGACTCCAGGTCTTTTTTAAATGTTAGGTGATTACATTTTTCAAAGTGAGTGAAGTGTAGCATTAACACTCCTTTAAGGTACAAAATTGGACCGTAAGAACACTGTTGTACCCTTGAGGGTACATTTACATTCCATTTGGTGATCAAAAGTGTACCTGTGCAGTACCATTTTTTTTCTGGCCATGTGCTGTTGGATGATAGTAGATGGATATGTTTATATGGATAGATTACGTGGTCTTATTTGGTTTGGAGACTACCTAGTATAGCTGGACATGTGGTTGGAAGCTGAATTATGTTTAAGATATGGTTGATAACGCCTAAGGCTTTATGAAATTCAGTTTTTCTCTTAATTCTCTGCAGCTCTGAAGGTGTAAATTTCAGCGTTGTGCTTCATTCTCCCTTTAAAGTCCTGAAAAAGATGTTAATAGTGCAGATTTATTCATACATTGGACCGTATTTTCTCAAGCAACAAAAGATTATAAGTCTAAGGGCAAAACTGAACTAAGAACAAAAGCTCTGCTGACTCTGTTACCAAGTCTGTAGGAAATGTTGAACATCCTCAGAAAAGTATTCATCCTCAAAACATCCGAACTGGTCTTTAGCTTTTTGACCGTTTTGATTGTAATGTTTTTTAGACCGTTATGCTTGAAAGTTTGTGAACCCTTTAGAATTTCTGCATAAATATGACCTAAAAAGTAATAAAAATTTTAAAGAAATCTTAAAAGTAGATAGAGAGCCCAAAAAAAGACAAAAATGTTATACTTGGTAATTTTTTATTGAAGAAAATGATCTAGTATTACATATGTCAGTGGCAAAAGTATGTGAATATTCTGCTTTCAGTATTTGCTGTGACCTACTTGTACAGCAACAACTGCAACTACACGTTTCCGGTAACTTGATCAGTCTTGCTCAGTCTGGAGGAATTTTAGCCCATTCTTCTGTACAGAAGGAATGGGCTGTTGTTAGGTTTCCTCACATGAATGCGTTGTAATTTCTCAACATTTCTACCGGTTTAATATCAGGACTTTGACTTGGCCAATTCAAAAATTTACTTAATTCATCTTTAACCATTTTTGATATAACAAGAAAGTGTGTCATGTCTTGCTGCGTGACCCACTTTCTCTTGAGATTCAGCTCAGACAGATGGACAGATTTCCTGTTATTTTCTTTTAGAATTCAAAATGTATTATTCCATCTATGATGTTAAGCTCTCCTGGCTCAGGTGCAGCAAAACAGACCCAAACCATGATACTACCACCACCATGTTTCATAGATGGGATAAGTTTCCTTTGCTGGAATGCAGTGTTTTATATAACACTTCTCATTTAAACCAAATAGCTCTACTTTGCTTTTATTAGTCCACAAAACATTTCCAGTAGCTGTCTGGCTTGTTCATGTGATCTTTAGAAACCTGAAAATGGGTAGCTATGTTCTTTTTTTAAAGAGCAGTGGCTTTCTCAGTGTGACCCTGCAACGCATACCATTGTTGTACAGTGTTCTCCTGAGGGTGGAGTCATGAATGTTAACATTAGCCAATCCGAGAGGCCTTTTAGTTGAGCAGAGGTTACTCTGGGTTCCTTTTGAGAGTTCACAGAGTGTTACACACCTTCCTCTTAGGAGCGATCTTTGTTGCTCAACCGCTAGGGAGGGTAACAGTGGGTATCAAATGTCCTCCATTTGTGCACAATCTGTCTGACTGGATTGGTCCAAACTCTAAAGTTGGTTTTGTAACCAGCCTGATGAGCATCAACAACTCTTTTTCTGAAGTTCACAGAAATATCTTTTTATGCCATGGTGGAGTTCTGCAAATGTGTTGTGAAGACCAAACTAAGTTCTTTAAATAAAACTCCAGGCACCCACTCACACCTTAATATATCTAATAGATGGAAAACACTTGGCTCTAATTTCACATTGAAATGAACTGCTAAGATATGCAATATTAAGGGACCCAGTAACATTTTTGTCTCTTTCCTATAATTAGGTTCTCTGTATCTACTGTTAGGACTTGTTGGGTGTTTTAGATGTTGTTTTATGTGGAAATATAAAATATTCTAAAAGGTTCACAAACTCAAGTAAGCTATAGACCAACCTTTATTCGTCTTTCACCACTATAATCATAGATTACTGTCTACAAAAATGATACTTAAACATACTAGACTAACAGAGCAGCAATGAAAATAAAACATTGTATTTATTCTAGCTGCTTTTCATGAATATAAACCAATATACAAGGTAGCAGAATTACTGTAATATGAGCATTTCAAAAGATCGAACTTGTTTTTTTTCTGGTAAATTTGAATCTTACTCCCATTATACATGTTCCTTGTTTATAAGAGAACAAATTGCTTTTCTGTTTGTTTATAGTCTTCTGTAATTTACAGACAACTAAATCAAGAGCTGTCAGTAACGTGTAAACCTGTAAGCTTTGCTTTGAACTGAGGTGGCAATCGTTATTTGTAATAACTGCTTTAATGAATGTTACCATGTGACATTAAAAGTCTTAACTATTTTGATTATTTATCTCAAAGATTAATGTCCGTGTATTTTAGGATAATGAAATGTAATAAAAAATTCCTATTGTGAGAATTGTTGTTTACCTGTGTTGTTTTATTAACATCATTATTATAACTTTCACCCAGGAAACCTTGTCTTATTTCTCTCCAGCTCCAAATGCTGGAGCAAAAAGTACATTAACAAGTTAAGAAACTTTTTTTTGATCAGTCAGAAAGAAAATGATGTGTGTATATGTGTGCCAGTGTCATTTTACATGTTGTTAATGAACATATCATACCAGTACATAGCTATTCAGGCTACAGTTGAGTTTATGTCTTGAACATGGCCTACAGCTAATAACCTGAAGTACCCAATAAAGCCACACCTGTGTGTGATTATTAGGATTTTGGTATATCCCTGTACAATTCATTAGAGTAACAAGGGCATAAAAGAGCATATTCATGAGTCATTATTCTTGACAGCCCCACTGACAGCCAAGCCATATTTCAGTAGCGCCACTGTTGTTCCAAAAGACTGTCTGTGTTATTCCAGGTCGTTGACCCACTTCACCTATATTTTGTTGTGGTATCAGCAATTGGACATCATAAAGATTCACAAAATTATCTAGTTGTATATCTCAACATATCTATATTATATTCCAACATCAGTTGGACAATTATAATAAAAATAAACGTATCAGTTAATCGAAATATTTTCCATTTTAATTATATTGATCAAATATAGGATAAAAATGCCTAAGGGTTATTATGACTTTTCAATACATATATAGTGTAATCAACTGTTGATATTTATATCTGATAATGTTTTAATACTCTGTTAGGCTGCTCTGCCTTCATTATTCCGGGAGAAATTACATGATGTAATCAAGAGAGCTACATCTGTGACGTCAGATCACCCCACTCGGTCTCTGCGCTCCTATTGGTCAGTTTCTCTGGTTCTACGGGCGGAGCCGGCCCTGCAGATCAGACAAACCTGAGAGTGCAAGTCCTGCCCCTGGCGAGCGCTGATTGGCTGTTAGAGACATGCCCACCGGTGACATCACGGTGCTTGTTGCTGTGTGAGAAACAAGCAGGTACTTTTTGTAAACAACTGGATCAACTCAAATTATTGTTGTTGCCGTTGCTATTATTATTTTATTATTGTTTCATAATTAATTTGACAATTAATCTGTCACACTTATATTTACATGTTTACAGAATACTGTGTGTCTCTTTGAGTTAATAAAACTATTATGAATACTTTTTATACTAATAACCTGTTAGCTGTGGTTTCTTTAACCGTTTTAGGGAGTATCTCACATTTGATTTCCAGGCATTATGTGGTGCAATGTATAAGCGTCAGACAAACAAAAGATGAAATAGAGAATGCAGCAGTGGCTCAAAGACAAAACGTTATATTCAGAAAAGTATAGGGACACCTGTTGTTCAGGGTTTGGGCTAGACCCCTTACTTCCGTTGAAGGACAATATTAATGCTTTAACATACTAAGACATTCTGGACAGCACCATGCTTCCAACTTTGTGGACACAGTTTGGGGAACATCCTTTTCTATTCCAGCATGACTGTACCCCAGTGCACAAAGCAAGGCCCATAAAGACATATTTGGATGAGTTCGGTGTGGAAGAACTTGACAGACCCGCACAGAGTCCTGACCTCAACCCCATCCAACACCTTTGGGATGAATTGGAATGGAGATTGCGAGCCAGGCCTTCTCGTCCATCATGAGTGCCTGATACTCTACAGAATAAATAGGCACAAATTGTCTGCAGAAACATTCCAAAGTTTCGTGAAAAGTCTTTTAAGAAGAGTGGAAGCTGTTATAGCTGTAAAAGGGGGCCAACTCCATATTAAATTTAATGTATTTATATGCAAGTCCTTGCTTGTTGTAATGCCCGGCGTCACAATACTTTTTTTGTCCATGTAGTGCCTATCCAGCTAACTTGTGAATCATACCAATGGTAGAACTACGGGGCACTGTTCAAATAAAATGCGTGGAGACATCTCTTTCCTGCGACACAAAAGAAAGCAACAGTAGAGAACCTCAAAACTAGTGTAATGTGCAGGCGTCCCAATACTTTTGTTCACTTAACCCGTTTCCACCGTCTCTGCGGACCACTCGCTGGCAGTATGGAGAGGCGGAACTGCGAGCTCTGATTGGCTGGAGAGAGTGTCAATCACAGCCTGCCCGGCCCCCCCGATAGCGTGGTGGTGGCCCAGCAGAAGTGTTTAGACAAGTTTGTCCTATGCTACAGGAGGGTAATGGCAGCTTGCAGGTAGTTCACAACAAAAGTTGGATTTCTTTGGAAGTCAACAAATGTCCCCTCACATTTACTCGACTCTGAATTGCGAGAAGTTGGGACTTCACATGGAATAGCTGTTTTTGTCCTCTGTCGGATCCACTATACTAGTCAGCTAGCAAGCAAGCTCTGAAGCTAATTTTGATATTTGGGAGGAAAAATGAATAACTTGTCGTTTGACGACCCTTCGCTGGATAACTTGGACCCAAGTTTATCCCTGAATGATCCCAGCGACATCGACACCGCTCTTCTGAGCGACATTGATGGTAAGAGGAAACTCTTAACCTTGTAACTTAGGTTACTTTGCCAGTTCTTTCTTTGTGTTATGTTTTCTTTAGAATATGCTTCTGAGTGGACACTATGGCAACCGCAAAATATTGCTGGAGCTTGCAGCAAGCCTAAAACACTTTAAGTGAGAGGTTAATGCACTAGCACACTCTGCACGACCTAAAACGACCCAGAGAGGTGAAGGAGAGTGCAGGCAGGGTGGAATGGGTACAGAAGAGTGGCAGGAGACATTTGTATGGTGGAATGGGTGCAGAAGAGTGGCAGGAGTGATCTGTGTGGTGGAATGGGTGCAGAAGAGTAGCAGGAGTGATCTGTGTGGTGGAATGGGTGCAGAAGAGTGGCAGGAGAGATCTGTGTGGTGGAATGGGTGCAGAAGAGTGGCAGGAGAGATCTGTGTGGTGGAATGGGTGCAGAAGAGTGGAAGGAGTATTCTGTGACAGGCAAGAGTGAAAGGTAAGGTGTACAAAACAGTAGTTGTGTGTCTATGTTGGATGGTTTGGAGATAGTGGCACTGACTGAAAAGACAGGGCGCAGAGCTCGAGGTGGCAGAGTTGAACATGTTTAGATTTGCTTTGGGAGTGACGAGTATGGACAGGATCAGGAATTAGTTTATCAGAGGGAGAACTCAAGTTGGACCCTTTGGAGTAAAAGTCAGAGAGGTGGGAGAGCGTTGGTTTGGACATGTGCTGAGGAGTGACTCAGTATGTTGGGGAGAGGATGCTAAAGATGGAGATGCCAGGGAAGAGGAGAAGAGCAAGGCCTAGCAGGAGCTTTATGGATGTGGTCAGGGAGGACATGCAGACAAGAGGTGTGAAACTGCACTTGTCATGTGTAAAACTTTTAACACAGAAGCACCACAGGGGTGTGGTGTGTGTGTGAGAGTGGGGTGACGCTAAGTCTGAAGTAACCAAGCACCCAGCTAATCACCCTCACATGATAAATATTCTCAGAACAAGTTTTAATAGTAAATAAAAGTAAATTGAGCCTCTCCATCTCCATTGTCTTGTGTGAGATGCAGCCGTAGTGACCCGCCCCCTCGAACTCGGACAACACGCGTCATTAGAGGTTACTATCGTTCATTCCCTCTGCAGCCGGAGAGACCTCGAACCCAATGGCCTCCTAACCATATAAAACATGCATTTTCAGCTTCTGAGTCTTGTTTGGTATACATTTGGTATAATAGATACCATAAATAATGCTACAATATAACATATTGTAATATTACACGCTCATTCATTTTCAGCTTCTACGATCTGTTTTCAGCATAGTTACAGAAAAAAGGGAATGATTTAGGTAAAAATGTCATGCTACAATTATTTTGTATTTTATTATACATTTTAACATATACCATACACGTTACATATAATATTATTGCATAATAATATTATATAAGAAAGACAATAATAATATAATACAATATTATATTATGATGTAATAAAATATATAGGTATAAGGTGTCGTGAACAAGGTGTCATGAATATAAGGTGTCATGAACATGCCCACTTTACTTTTCACAATTACATTTTGGATTGAAAAATCTTTTTTAAAAGTGGTCCTTTGTAACTGAAACCCGTGTAACTCCTGAGTAACCGAGAGTAACCCCGTGCTGCTGAGTGACCGGGAGTAACCTCCCCTCTCGCGCTGTTCCGCGCGCAGCTCCCGCATAGCAAGGCGCGCGCGCGGCCTCTGATTGGTCGAGAGCGATCACCTCATACAAAACACTGCTTTACAAATTCTGCACTGCCCTGTTTGTGCACAAACACAGGGAACCTGTCTCTGGTGGCGGAGCACATGTTAAATAAATGTACACATTTATTTTTTAATCTTAATTTTCCAAATTACCAGTAATATGTAGGACAATGAGAACTATAGTTTTTAATATGAAGTCAGAACCTCAGATAGAAAATATGCTGGCCTATATGTTGGCCATCCTTCATAACCGTTACCTCATTTTAATGTTCACATTAGGTGGAAGAAAGCTTCATTGTGAGGACTCTGAAATGCCTCAGCAGTCGTGAGCCCTGCGTTTAAAGGAATTCCTCCTCAGAGTGGTGGGGCTGGGTGGAAGAGAAAAGAAAAAGCTAATGAGCTCGCCCAGACTGCCTTTGTGCCCTTGCTGGAAACTGGTTGTGCTGAATATGAAATCCTCTCCTGTGCTTTTAGCAGTCTGCTCACTGGTGGTGCCCTGTGATGGGCACTGCCTGCCAGTAAATTGGGTTCATATCACAGTAGCTTTGGGCAAATGTTTGCTTGGAAGCTTTAAGCAAAGACTTCATAGAAAATGTCTCACTCTGGATTGCCAATGAAAGAATGTAGTTGTATAAAATAGAACTTGTTTTACCGGTTCCAGCTTGGTTATCCCTTTTAGGATCATATTATTTTCAGGAGCCACAAAGCACTCTTAGCATGTACTGAGCTGTCAAGATGTGTGACTTGTATACATAAGAACTGAGCTGTCAAGATGTGTGACTTATGCATATAAACATAAAAGACTTCTTCTGTTCTCCCCTGTTTCCCAGACATGCTCCAGCTCATCCACAATCAGGACATGGAGTTCGGCGGCCTGTTTGACCACGCTCCGTTCCCAGCCCCTCCAGCTCCCGTACCGGACCTTACAGCCCTGCCTCCCTCCAGCTCAACTCCCTCTGCTCCCAACTCTTCCAGCACCACTGCCACCACCTCCTCCATCCTCAGCAGCAGCCCCCACTTGGACGCTCTGCTAGGCCCTCCCATTACCCGCAGCTCCTCTACCCCTGACAAGGTCTTCCACCCTCCTACTTTCCAGCAGTCCCCACTGGCCCAGGTGACCCCCACGCCTGCGGCTCCGCGCCAGCAGCCAGCTTCTCTGCAGACCAGCCAACCCAAAGCTCAACCCACTCCACCTGCCCTTCACCCTTCCAGCCAGGCTGCCCAGAGTCTTGTTTCATCGCCTGTCAAGAGCCCAGTGTTCAGCTCCAGTCCGCAGGCCCCCCAGCAGCAGCCTGTCGCTAACTACCCAAACCAGAATGGATACACTGGTAGGGAGTGGTCCACTTTTTAAATGTGTGTTTGATGGAATTAAAAATTCTGAAATAACATGCTGCTGACAAAAAATAGTGAAAGTCAAAAATGTAAATGAATTTCACTTTGAAATGATTTAATGGACACCAAAAAAACCCAAAAAAATGAGAAAAGTGCAGCAAGAAAATTCCTATTCGAGCTGCACACAAACCACGAGCTATCTTATCGTGTTTTAAATTCAATTACAGCACATAATAGACACTTAATTTAAGACGGTGGGGCAATTAAGCAATTGGCATATCGTAATCTTAATGATTTGACAAGGTTTTATGGCTCTGTTCAAACATGTGCTATCTTGGTATAGTTTAAACCCAGTCTTGTGACCTTTCCCCTACTTCTCTTAATAGTTTAAGCAATAAATGTAGCAGCCTGCGCACCATGTGAGACTCAGGTTCTGTAATAAGAATGAACATGAGTATAAGATGTTTGTCCAGTGAATACATACAAACATGTATTTTGTTATTAGTTAAATTGTTATGTAGTCTTTGCTGGCCTGTTAACTTCAACTTAATGTGCAGTTGTATTAATAAGCTAACAATGCTCACACACCGTAATCACTATGGAAGTCTGATTTCATTTTGTCCCTCATTATTTAATCATAGACTGCGTAGCTTGTTCTCCAGTTAGCTGTATTGTTGCTGGGGACACTAGTGGTCGAGTCAAGTGGTGGAATTGACAATAGGAGTGATTGGGTATGAGAGATGGTGCACTGTTGTGTAAATAGTATAATTGCACCCTTTGCATTTGACATGTAAATATTAGCTGGCCTGTCAATCAAATCACGTCATCACTTTATCTGGACAGACAGGTCTTTAGGTCAATATCAAGAGACCATATGTTATTGCATTTATGGACTGGACCATTGCTTTCTAATCTTTTATGTGAGACCTGAGTGACACCAGTAGGCCAGAGGTGATCTTTCGTTGAGAAAGTGGTGCAGCGTGATACGGGAGCAGGTCAAAGTACACAGCACACGTAGCACGCCGGATGAATGATTCATGCTACTTTCTTGATATGAGTATCCTCATTTTTCTCAGTGACATCATTTCGGTTATGGAAATGTTGTGTGTTCTAAGGAAGACATAGGAAACCAGACAAGGGTAAATTTCTGTGAAATTTTTCTCATACATTCAAGGCCTGTGATTGTCTAAGTGTTACATCATTATTGTGGGCTACTTTCCTGAAATAGCTGGCTAAGTCTGTGCCACTGACTGGAGCAGGCCAATTGAGATCGCATAGGAAGTTGCCTAGGCAGATGCAACCCACTGGGGCAACTGTCTGTAATACATTTTTTATAACCTTTTTCACTGTGGGAATAAAAGGACCACTGTATTATCATGGCTATTTGAATGTGTGTTAAATAGGGTCAGTATTGGTGTCTTAATGGAATGGGTTAGAATAATAATAGAATATGGGTGATACGTTTTCTGAAGTCTTCATTTCTTTCAGCACGGGAAGCATTTGGGCCTCTGTTCTAAATATCTGGTGGGACGTCTGCCTTAAAGGAAAAAAAAAAACATCCAGCCTTTCTGCTGGATTGGCAGTGTTTGAGAAATAGATCTTGGACTATATTTCCACGTTTGTTGTCCTAGATGTCCTTAGGTTTACATTTTAAGTTCAGAGGCTGAGAGAGAGAAGGCAAAAACGCCATCTGTGTTGATTTTGTGGTGTATTTGCCTTCTTACAAGGTTCACCCATTTAGCTTTCTAACTCAACCAGGTTTTTGAATCAAATGTTTAGAAACCTCCTGATATTCATGTTTCCATTAATCTTTAAAATGTCAGTGATTCATGATTCAGCTGTAAAGGTATTTTCTTTTTATACATCCCTCTAGACCTGAGCGCTAAAAAGCTGTTGGTATCAGTGGCTGAGGAGGATTTAGTTCTTCTCTTGGTTCTAACATGCCCAGTGACATCTGACAAATGCCACTGGTTTTGGTGGTTGCCTTCAGTAACGACTGTTTTGTGGCCCTTCTTTAAAATTGTTTACGTGGTGGATTTTTTAAGACTTTTACAGTTTGCAGTTTTTGTGTTGTGGTAATTGTTTTTTTCCCTTCATCTTGTTCCCATGCTGAAGAATGAGCCATTACAGCCTCATTTGAATACCATAACAAAAAACAAGTGAAATAGTAAAGTAAAGCCACTTTAGTGACCCTTTACATTGTTTAAAATGTTCATGATGAATAGTCCAATAGAAATGATCTAAATATGTAGAATAAAATGATCAAGTAAGAAGTTTGGTAGCTTTTTTGGGTGGGAGGTGGTTGGGGTTTGACTTTTCGCTTGTCCTGTTGTGGATGCTTCTACATAACACTGTAAATCGTGATTATTTTTGCAGCAGTCATTCAGCAAGGCTCCACACAGCCGATGCCCAGTGTCCCCAGTGTCCCCAGCACTCCACAGAACATTCAGCCAATGACCATCCAAGCTCAGGTTCAGAGCCTTTCCACATCCCCCATCCTCACCACCTCTGCCAGCCCGCCAACACAGACCATCTCTCCTCATGTTCAGCAAGTTCCTGTAAGTGTGTGTGTGTGTATGTGTATAATAATGCTATTGTAATATATACTATTTCATAATTTCTGAAATTGACGAAGTCAAGAATTGTAATTAACATGCCAGTAACCCTCTGTATGTGTGCATGTATGTTGCAGGTCTTGCTGCAGCCTCAGTTCATCAAGGCTGACTCTCTGGTGCTCACGACTCTGAAGCCTGATGCATCTATGGTAACCACCGTGGCGTCTCCATGCATCACTTCTCTGGCGACTACCACTGCTCCTGTACAGGGCACCTCCCTACAGGTAACAGCACTTTAGCCTCCCCAGCTCCATACACTCTCTCTTATCGCTATGTCTGGAGATCTTTTTGCCTTTACAATACAGGTCAAAAGTTTGGAGACAGCTACTCACCGAAGAGTTTTCTTGATTTCCTTATTTTTTTAAAGTATTACAGAATTATGTCATGAATAATGAAAAAAAAAACCTGATATTTAGAATACCACCCTTTGCACTGATGCAGCTGTATGGCCTTGCGTTTTTCTCTCAAACAGAACACGTTCGATATTCCAATCATTTGTTGGAATTATCTGGTACTAGTTTTTAGGGGCTTTTTAAAAAAGATATCTATTGTTCAATACACAGGTATCAAAAGAAATGACATACATTGGATCATGTGTTCAGAGTTGTTTGGGCACTGTAACTGTACCAAGCAATATTCACCAAATCTCAGTACAGTAGAGTGCAGTAATACATTTGGTGGTATTTGCACAAAAGTAGCTTGTGCAATATTCTCATTTATGAACTGTACACCACTATGTTCTATCCCTCTATTTCTTTTGCCTTTTTTGCAGCAACCTGTCTTTCTCTCAAAGTATGTATTAGGCTTGTGTTATGTTTACCTTCTATTTCTCAGGCTCTGATGAGTGGGGGTACCATCCTGACCACAGTTCCAGTTATGGTGGACACAGAGAAACTTCCCATCAACCGTATAGCCATCAGTGGAAAGCCAGGTGGCCAGATCCACAAGGGTGAGAAACGCACGGCACACAACGCCATCGAGAAGCGCTACCGCTCCTCCATCAACGACAAGATTGTGGAGCTCAAGGACCTCGTGGCTGGGACTGAAGCTAAGGTCTGACTTCCGGTATCTTCTTTACAGTTTGCAATCGCATACACATTTGAACAACTCAAGCTGTTTAGGAGTGTTGAATTCAATCATGGCTGATGTGAAAACAGCAACTTCTACTGAGTGAAGTAAGAGATATTTGGGATTTACATTATTTTAGTTGGAGCTTCAAAAAGCTACAAAGTGCTAAGCAAATATTTAAATGGTGACGTAAAGGGACCATTGAAGATTGGCATACTTCTTCTCATTGCCTTGTCATTGTCACTGTATCATGCCTTCTGAAGTGAGAAGTTCAAAGTGTGAATAAATCTCTCTGTCTTTCTTCTAGCTGAATAAGTCAGCTGTGCTGAGGAAAGCCATTGATTACATCCGCTACCTGCAGCAGTCCAACCAGAAGCTCAAGCAGGAGAACATGGCTCTCAAGATGGCCAATCAGAAGAACAGTAAGAAACTACTTAGCATTCCTGTGCTTTAGGATCACTTGCTGGCTGATTCTTATGTGTACTCACAGTGCTGCACTTGTAACAGCAAATGAGCAGCTTCTGTAACAAGTTATTAATTTGTGCAAACTTGGTTGGTTTAGTGTGCTGCTATGTGGTTCGTAGCTCTAAGCTGCTCCTCACTTGTGTTCAGAGTCTCTGAAGGACCTGGTGGCCATGGATGTGGATGTGAAGAGTGAGCTGCCCACTCCTCCAGCCTCCGATGCTGGCTCGCCCTTGCCCAGTGGACCATTCTCACACTGTAGCAGCGACTCAGAGCCAGACAGTCCCATGGGAGACGACAGCAAGGTGAGCTTCTGTCGAGCATCTGTCATGATCTAATGCTTCAGAGTGGTAGTTCCCAACTCTGGTAGACCAACCTGCATATTTAGGTAATAGATCTATAATTTATTTAGTCTAAGAATATGGTTAATTCTTTCCCCTCTCTTTCTCTGTCAGCCGGTAACCCATGCTGAGAGGTCTGCTGGGGGGATGCTGGACCGCTCTCGAATGGCTTTGTGTGCCTTCACCCTCCTCTTCCTCTCCTTTAACCCACTATCTTCTCTGATGTACGGGAGCCGCAGCAGCGCAGGAGAGGCCATGGCCCCCAGTCACCCCGGAACTGGCAGGATCATGCTAGGAATGGAGAGTGCAGGTACTTTTCCATGAAGCGCACAAGATGGGTTGTGAGGCCTAATAATGGTCTCCTCTTTTTACTCAGTGGTAGTACATTAACCAGAGAACACTTGGTTTTGGACATAAAAAAACATATGTTCTATTTCATGCTGTGTGGAGGAAGTGTCTTTTGCCTGAGGCTGTTGCTCCGTGCTGTTTTACATGCAATATTAGTCCTCACTTTGTGCACCTGTGTGTTTTGCAGCTGAGTCATGGGGCTGGATGGACTGGATGCTGCCCACTATGTTGGTATGGCTGTTGAACGGTGTAATGGTGGCTGGAGTTCTGATCAAGCTGTTGGTGTATGGAGAACCTGTCACAAGACCCCACTCTGAATCCTCTGTCCTTTTCTGGAGACACCGCAAACAGGCTGACCTGGACTTGGCCAGGGTGAGACATGCACACTGAGAGAAACACTTGTTTTGTTCTTTTGAAATGGATGTCATAATTCTGTGTGTACATTTCAATGCTAACTGTTTATCATCGTAAGTTGCATGTTAAAATAGTACTCCAGGAGCACTCCAGCATCGCATGTCATCAATTAAAATAGACATTTGGTGGTTGCTTCAGCACTTTGAGTAAACATTATATAATGTGTCACTAGTGTTCTACCAAAGTGCAAACCTTTGATGACCATCTCTTTATCTCTGCAGGGTGATTTTGCTCAGGCCTCTCAGAACCTGTGGACCTGTCTGAAGGCTCTCGGTCGGCCCCTGCCCACCTCTCAGCTGGACCTGGCCTGTGCAGTTCTGTGGTCCACCCTGCGTCTCTGGTTGCAGAGGCTGTGGGTTGGCCGTTGGCTGGCCTGTAAAGCCGGAGGCCTCCGTGCTGATCGCCCCCTGCAGGAAGATGCACGCAAGAGCTACCGCGACGCTGCCCTCGTCTACCACCGCCTGCATCAGCTCCACATGACTGGTGAGATATAGTTTCAGATGGAATGCATGCTTGAACCATTTTCACTATATAGATATATACATTCTTATACTATACATTAAAATATGTTATATTAGGAATGAAAAGGAAAACATAAATTGAATATTGGTTTGTTTTATTTAATTAGACCATCTGTGCATATTAGGAGTATGTGTTTTAATTTACTACCAGACAGCTTATAGATCAATAACTATCATAACTTACACTGTACAAATCTTTCATCTTTTTATTTGAAATATTTCCATAAATGTGCTGCTGGCGGCCTAGTGGTTAGGGAGTTGCCCCTGCAATCGAGGGTTGTGGGTTTGATTCCCAGCTGCTAGTGTCATCACTGAAGTACCCTTGAGGAAGGTCCCCACACACTGCTCCTTGGGTGCCCCTCGTTGGTGGCAGCCCATTGCGTCACTTAGTGAATGGATTAAATACAGAGAAAGATTTTCACATTGTTCACACTGTGTGCTGGTGTGTTCACACATGAGTATAAGGGGCCACTTTACTTTTACTTTAAATAGCTCTAATCAGAGCTAATCTGTATAATGTGAGATCAGCTGTCTCTGTTGTCAGAAGTTCATTTAAAAATGACAATACATGGTTTATTTCATTTTAATACAAACTAAACATGTTATTCAAATACTACATATATTTGAATATCAGTGCACATACTTTATTGTAAATATGTATTAATGAGTGTCTAAACTGTTACTGTATATGTGTGTGTTTAGGTAAACTTGGTGGGAGCCACCTCTTTGCACTTCACATGGCTCTGAGCGCAGTGAACCTGGCTGAGTGTGCAGGCGACTGTCTGTCTGTGGCCACGCTGGCAGAGATCTACGTCTCCGCTGCCCTGCGAGTGAAGACCAGTCTGCCTCGCCTTCTGCATATCACCTCCGTAAGAACCAAGTCCTCCAGCTCCCTCTATCTGACTTTGGATTAGATGGAATGAACAAAAAGAGACAGTAGCGCTATTATGTAAAAAATACTATCAACTACAACTAGGGGTGTGCGATATGACGATATGAGATCGTGAAGACGATCTATGCGCTGACGATCTGCCAAAGCAGAGAGATCGTAGTATCGTCTAAGACAGCGGCCACTAACCTAGCGGCCAAAACAGTACGTTAGAATTAAAACCTGACGGGGCGTGTGTATTTTAACAGGCGCAGCTTTTACAGTCTTTTAGGTAGCGGTTAAGGCTTCCCACGTGATACCTTTCAGCCAATCATGTACGTGCGTTCCAAGCAGTAAACATTGCGAATCTACAGGGCCTCTAATCTACAGAGAGTTAGAGGCAAACGGGTGAAAAGACGGTAGAAAGAAAAATCAGTGATAAATCAGCAAATAAAGGGAGATATACAGACGACTGAGCGAGAGAAAAGGAGAGATACAGACACTGCGTGATAGAAAAGGAGAGATAAAGACACTGCGTGAGAGAAAGGGAGAGATACAGGAAGGTGAATATAAGAGGGGAAGAAAGTGAGCCTTTAAAACTGTTCAGCTGTTAAGATGTGTTTATTTTCTGCAAAATTGGTTAAGCCTGTTGAGTCAAAATATGACACAGAAAACTGGAAATTAACAATGTTTTTGATTTGTACTGAATTATATATATATATATCTCAATGATGAGCTGCTGCTGAGCTGCTGCTGATCTTGGCTTGCTACTTAAATAGACTACATTCCATCTATCTATTGCGGTTCTATGCTCTTCCTAATTTTTTCCCCTAGCCAAATCGCACTATTTGATAAATAGGTTGGTTGTACTGATCAGTAATTTGCAAAATAGTAAAAAAAATCTATAGTTACAAATAATAAATAAATACAGTGATAAAATCAAAATCGTGATTTAACTGTAAAAAAAATTGTGATATGATGTTTTTGCCATATCGCCCACCCCTAAGTACAACTGTTTTTTTTTCACACATTGTGGTAGAAATCTAATTAATCTGGGGATTGATTAGGCTTGACTTGGTCTCTTTTATTCCTGCAGCGTGGCTTTCTGAGTCGAGCTCGCCAAGCCTGTCTCTCCCCTAGTGGCAGTGTTCCTCCTGCTATGCAGTGGCTGTGTCACCCTCTGGGCCATCGCTTCTTTGTGGACGGCGACTGGTCTGTGCGCAGCACCCCAAAAGAGAGCATCTACAGCCAGGCTGGGAACACAGGTGAGCAGGGCCTCTCCAGAAGACTTTACTTTTCATTTTAACCTAAAAGTCAAAACACCACATGCTCTATATAAAGACACTGTTGAATGATGCATTTCACAATTCTGTAGAGTCACGCTGGCCAGTGGGCCTGGATTTTTGTTCCTTGATCTAAATTCCAGTACCAGCTCATCACATCTTTTACTATATCTTGTAAAACGTCATGGTTCTTCTGTCCTTTTCTCTTTTTGGTTGTAGTGGATCCCTTGGCTCAGGTCACGCAGGCCTTCAGAGAACACCTACTGGAGAAAGCCTTGTACTGTGTGGCCCAGCCTCATGGAGACAAAACCCCTAGCATGGGCCAAGGGTGAGTCTTATTGAGCCCCTTTTCACAATACCTTTCTCACCATTCTATAGTGATGACACTGCACATAGTAAAGCATCGATCTTTATAATACTGATATTCCAACATCTGCTATATGCAAAACAGCCTCTAGAAAATGACTACGTGTTTTATTGTCTCCTCTGTATGATCAGTTCTAGATGGTTTTTAGGTGTTTCGATTCAACAGATGTAAATGGTTTTGTCAAAGTAATGAGTCAGTGTCACATTATGGGTTCAACAGTATATTATAATAGAATGTAAACATATAATTGCAATATGCAAAAGTCTGACAACCCATTAAAGCACAAGCCACATTGTATACAAGACTACTTAAGTTAACAGTAACTGTGCATTAAAATGTGCTCCAGCACGTTTTGGTGATTTCCCTGCTCAGAAACACCTGGTTCACCTCACCAGTTAATTGTCTGGTTTAGTGAATGTGTTTGAGGAGAACCACCATCAAACGGCCCTCCAGGACCAGAGTTGGTAATCCATGCTATACATTGTAAACGTTAGCATGGAACCGCAAGCTGGACCCTCCCCCACCCCTACTTCACCCCACCCCACTCCTCTCCTTATCATTTAAAGCTACAGAGCAGAAAGGTGTCCCAGGGAAATCTAATTGTGGGACTTGATTGAAGTGGCTGTAATTCAAAACCAAGGCTGATTTTTGGAAAGACACTTCAGATACAGTATTAGGGGACCACTAAGACTTATTTAAAAGCATAAAAATTCAGCATAGGACATAGGTCATAGGACCTTTAAAAGCAGTTGATGCTTAACTGACTGCATTTCAGTAATATCAGTGCAAAATAAAATTAAAATTAAATATATTTGTTTTCATATAAAAATTATAATTGTATTTGTTGCTGGTAGAGACACACACATGATCACAAAAATAAATTAACACAATTAACAAATTGAAATGTGATATTTACAGCAAATTATTAATAAGTAGAATTTATAAATATCTAAGCTAATTTATAGATTTCTAAAAGGAAGTTCACTACATAAGATATCGTGCACTTCCGTGAAGGCAATTGGAGTGAGATAGAGGGATTTGTAGAATAGGATGACTAAGTGGAAGATAGAAATTGGACTCGGAATGCAGAGCAATAATACCTAATGTATCAAATATGATACAAATGAGAACCATTTTGTATTCCTTTAATGCCCAATGTATCAAATATGATAAAACTCAAAAAAACATACTTTTTTACATTTTGTTAAAGGCCCTAATAAATAGAATTTTCTGCCCATTATTTATTGGTTCAGGCATCATAGGGTTAAGGTGATATTTTCCAGAACCACCAAAGTAACGTTTGACCAAAAAAACTATAGTGGAACACATGCAATAAAAGCAGCCAGCGCACCAACAATAAACAATATGGCATTATTAGTGATCAATATTAGAGCGTGCAAAAAGGCCACGTTTTTCATGAGTAATAAGCTCTAAATATATATATTTTACTGTAAGAAAAAACATTTGGTCATCATATCAATATTTTAGAGCTCCCCCAAAATTTCACAAATCGTGTTTCCAGGAAAGCTCATGCCACCACTAGGGGAGCTATAGCTCCCCCTGGCTGAACTGTTCGGTCTGGTTCATCATATGTAGGCTCTGTGGTAATCTTTATAAAGGTTTGTACAAGACACTGTGTAGTACATGGTATTATTCATATGCCTTCATCACATTAATGATATTTAATTCTTAATACAGTTTTCGTTGTTCAGGTTAACACTGAGATGTGGTGTTTGAGACTGACTTATGGAGGAAATGATTATTGTGGTGGCTTGACAGAAGCAGTTTGTAAAATAAAAATGTAAGTTTAATTTTGTGAAGGCAAATATTATGCTATTTTTCAACAAAGGTCATCAATTTATATATTTTAAAACTAAGTATACTTTGGGGAGCAGTGTTTCATGCTGGGATTAATTTTTCTTAAGAGAAATTCATTTTAATGGGCAGGCCCTTCATTAAAAGCAATGTAAGTGTTTTTGTTGTTCAGTTGATGTTGCAAGTAGGTCTGAACTCCTGAACTATTATAAACTCAAACATCCACATTCTGGCACCATTCTCTCTCCATGTTCCTCTTCAAAATGTCCGAGCACATTTACGGCATTTATCAGACGCTTTTATCCAAAGCGACTATCATTTCCTAACTGCAGGGGACAGTCTCCCTGGAGCAATTTGGGGTTAAGGGTCTTGCTCAGGGACCCAGTGGTGGTGAAGGTAGGATTCGAACCCATGACCTCTTGGTCCAGAGGCAAGTACCCTACCCACTGAGCTACCTCCACCCACGACCTGGAATTCTTTAATCGTTCATCAGAGTAGAAGCGTGCCACACCAGTCAGTCAGACTCAGAGAGAGTTTCTACTTTCAGCTCTCACTTCTGTAAATGCAGGAATTTATCTAATGGAGGGAGAAAATGTCTCTTGCATGTAGTTTTTTTAAACCAGTATTTCTGGAAGCTTTAAATCTCATAAGAGTGGAGAACACACCCCTCACACCCGGACTGATTTTAAACCTGCCGTCTGAGCAGGGCCGTAGCCAGGATTTTTCAAACCCCCCCCACACACACACACACACACAAATAAATACAAAAAATGCCATAGATTGGGAAGACACATTTATTTTCACAATTCTAAACTTGTGTAAAAATTTCACCATAACTGACTGTGATTCTCAGCTACCTAAAGTATGGCAGCCATATTTACGTTGTAACTTACATAACACATGACAATAGAAAGTCACAACTGTATTCTTTTAATATGAACCCTTAAAGTGTTGGCTTGGCATATATCAATGTGTCTGTGTATGTTTGTGTGTTTCAGAAAGAGAGAACGTGTTTGTGTGTGTGTGTGATTATTTTTATGATTAGGGTATCGGCTGTTATCACAATATTTGTAAAAAGGCCTATTGATTATTGAATGATTCTCATAGATGGAAAAGGTAAGTGATTCTGGTAAGCCTCCTGAATATGGGCAGTCTAGGCTACTTCAATCACAACGAGGCCATCAGGAACCATGGCAAAGCCTAGCCTACTGCTATTTCACATTAAACTATCACAGTCAGACGAGCAGGCTGCGCATATCTGATTAAACGGGCTTGTCGAATGGCTGGCTGTGACTGTGAGTGGGACTTTTTTCGTTGAGCAAAAGTCACTATTGCTGATGTTGCTTAGCTCACCGTCTAACGGATAAAGTCCTATCCATCTGCTTAGCCAGCAAACTCGAACAAGTCTGTTTAAGTCAGTCCTATGTGACGACGTAGTTTTGTGTGTTTCTGGAGATTCTAATGACAAGTGAAACAGCGCTTGACAGCGCTGAACAGACTGCCACCGACACACACAGGCTGACAGGCTCTCCTACTCTTTCCCTGCCCCGTCTGTTGTTGGCTTTTTAAAACTTAGTTTAGTTTGATGCAAGTTCTTCTTCGTGTCTGCATTTCGCTCAAGACCACACTACGATGTATTAGCTTACGTGAAAAAACTGCCGACTTTCCCGACTCTCTGAATCTGTAGCGTAACGTCAAGTGCCGCTGCCTGCAAAGACAGATAGAGGCAGAGATTTCACAGACGACATATGGATTCGGACACGGACCGGGTTCTGTGTTTGGCATTGATCATCACTGCTGGATTTCAGCTTTGA
>JBBPCY010000028.1:10585173-10595719 GCA_037974405.1 Brachyalestes nurse | reverse complement strand
ACTTTATTTGTGCATGCAAAATAAACATTGTTGCTCCCAGTGGTGTTAATATTTTGCAAATTCCATGCATGCTGGTTGAAGCGGATTGCTTGTATATGCTAAATATACATAAAAAAAAAAAGGTTGAAGGTAGGAAAAAACTGATGTGATTTTCTGAATCAGAGTGCAAAACTTGAATACGAAACATCAAAAACTGCAAAGAAACAGACCTTTCATAAAAATTTGTTACCCAGTGTAATGAGTGACTGCTCATTCACATGTACTTCTGCCCCAATCCTCCATAGTTTTTGCTCTTGTTAATGCTCTTATTAAAAAACGATTTTCCTACCTCCATAAGAACTGATTTATTACGTCATTATTTTAAATAGCATGATTTTCATGAATATTGCAGTATTTTGTATGAAAGAGCAGACATGTTTGTTTGACACTCCCTGCTTGGCTCACAGCTTCACAGCTTGGCTCCTGTGAAGACTTAGAGACTTCAATCAAATATGATCATTATTTTCATGGCTGAATAAGTTGGTGTGAGGGGGTAAAACATGAAAATCACAATATTATTTTTCTACAATCATATTTTTTGCTATTTTTTTTATTCATTTAATGCATTTTGTATCTGTGTAGAAACCTGGCAATAGTTTACTGTTAATTTAACCTTTATTTAATATCATTTAAGAAGCAGCTTGAATGACGATGGTTTTAATAAAATTCGAAATAAACTTTTTCACTAGTATTCAAATGTTTCATATGTCTTGTTTTGGATGAACTTTACATGTGTTAACCTGAAAGACACTTTTTAGAATTGCATCAGATAGGGATTGAAATGGTACTCTTTTCTCAGATGGCCCCAATTTTGTTGTTTTCGGTCAGGTTGCCTTCATGCAGACAGTTTAATACTGTACAGGCTGTTTGAAGTGTTCACTGTTGGTATGATGCTGTAGGTCTGTCCTGAGTTGACTGTATTGCTGCATGTCTATTGCAGGAGCCCCTTGCCCAAAGCCTGCCTGAACACATTTAAAGCAGTGCGCTCCCTGCTGGCCAAACCAGAGAACAGCCAGCTCAGCCTCAGCTACTGCGAGAAAGCCAGCGTTCTGTTCAGAGACAGCCTCAACCTGGGGCCGCATGGCAACAGCAGTACTTTAGATAAGGTACAGTTTCTCGCCCACAGACTTTTGTGTGTGTTAAACACACACACACACACACACACACACATTTTGCTTTTACATTTTACATTTTGACCTTTATGGCATTTGGCAGACGCCTTTATCCAGAGTGACTTACAATCATTAGTTACAGGAACAGTCCCCCTGGAGGGTTAAGTGTCTTGTTCAAGGACACAACGGTAGAAACCTCAATGGTTTAAACCTGCAACCTTGTGGTCATCGGGTTCACAGGCCGGTGGTTTGCCCACTATGCTACTACCACTCCACACAGACAAGAGTACAGAGCTGTGATCATTTTAATCTAGCTCACTCAGTCAGCAAGCCTCCAGACAGTGTCAGATGTGTGTATTTTCAGATGCAGGTCCAAGTAGCTTGTCCTGCCTTGGCCAGGGCTGTGGTGCATTGTAGTTGCATTGCATGTGTGTGAACTGTGTGCAATGTTTCTGCAGTGCAACACAGAGCTGCGTCGCTGTGCAGATGCGTCGCTAACACACAGTCATGTTTTCTTTTTCTCTTTTCTGCAAAAAAATGTGCCGATTCTTTTCATTATTTTATTATGTAATCAAACATGAAATAAAATGTGCAGTTGCTTTTACACTGGGCACAATTTTGTGCATTGATTTATTTTAGCAAAGCACAGTAATTGGGCATTAATGTCTGTGTGAATGGAGTTCATGTTGAACATGTAGCCAAATGAACGCTTTTTAAAGTTTCCTGTATTAAAAAAAAGTTTTTATTATTATTATTATTATTATTATTCATTACTTTCCTACATGCTACAGAGTGCTGGTTTACTTACACTGGCCAAGTACTCTTTTTTTTTTGTTTTTTTTTTTTTCTATACTAATCCTTGTTTAATCCCTGCACTGTTTAAGGCTAGGCTAATTTCGGTGTATTCTGTTTAGAACTGATTTCCACAGTCTGCTAATTGAAATCAACAGGCTTTACCGGGTGTTGGCTGTAAATTTGGCTACTTTTCACTGTGTTAATGCTTTCTCTGTCGTCTGTTACCTTTTTCTCGGTCTCTATAGCTGGTGCAGTTGTTGCTGTGTGATCTGCTGCTGGTAACGCGCACTAACGTGTGGCGGGAGCAGCAGGTGTGTTCTCCGGCCACGGGTCAGCAGAGTTCAGCCTCGGCGGCCTCTCCGGCAGAGCTGCAGGGCTTCCAGCAGGACCTCAGCTCTCTGCGCAAACTCGCCCACAGCTTCAGACCCGCCATGCGCAGGGTGAGACAACACACACTTAAATATAAATGCACAAACACACATCCATTGTCCATCATACCGTAAAAGGGCACAAAACAGTAAAACCAGTAATATCATGGCTGAATCCCAATTCGCTCAGTAGTGTGTGTGTAGCGAGTTGGTATAGTGTATGATTTTAGGCACTGGCTAGGTCCCTGGTAGGAAGGATACTGGGATGGAATTATATGCGATATGGAAGCAGAGACAATTCCACTCACTGTTGTTTTTATTTAGGTTACACTTTGAACAAGATACAGCCGTGTGTGTCAGTCATGCATAGCAAAGTTTTATGCACTTTAAGCTTTTTGATTAACCCTGCTAGTAATAATACTGATTTCCGTTAGCATATTACATTAACCTGATTGTGACGCAACAAAGAATTTCATGGTAGCTCATTACAGTTGATGTTCGTTACGTTTGGCTGAGTTTGTATTTTTTCTCAGGGCAAGTGACTCCAGGTCCCAAGAAAATAGTTTGAAAACGCCTTTAAGATTAAGTTGGTGCTGTTTCCCTGGTGCTCAGGGCTGAAGTAGGCCACCTCTGCGGAAATCGGCTGCCGTGGCACAAAGCACCGAGAGCTGGGAGCTGTTTTTAACCACCGTGACACAAGACTTGTATCAGAATTGGAATTCACTTCAGCATTCTGTACAGAAACAGAAGCATAGTTTATCTTCCTTGATTTTTGCTTTTTAAGCCTGAAGCACGTTCATTGTTTGTTTTTAATGTTCACTCGTGCACTAATTTAAGGTTGAATGATTTTGCTGAAGTCAAATAAGTAGTAATAATTACTATCAGCCTTTTTTATTGTTATTGTTATTATTATAGTGTGGATGCTGTATAGAGACTGAATGTGCAGTAAAGCGAGGAGGTTTTCATTTGTTTCTGAGTTTTAACTAGAGCTGTAGGAGAGAGAGAAAGAGAGAGGGGGACAGAGAGAGAGCTGCTGCACTGCATTATAGGGAAGAGAGGGAAGATGAAAGAGTGTGAGACGGTAGCAAGGGGGGGAGAGACGTGTCAGCCTCTGAAGGCAGGATTAACCCCTGTGGGAGCAGCCTGTGTGTATGCCAGCCTGTTAATCTCTCTGTCTTTCTCTTTCTCTCTCTCTCTCTCTCTCTTTCTCTCTCTCTGTCTCTCTCTCTGTCTCTCTCTCTCTCTCTCTCCCTCTCCCTCTCTCTCTGTCTGTCTCTCTCTCTCTCTCACGCTCCCTCTCTCTCTCTCTCGCTGTCTCTTTTTCTGTCTCGCTCTCTTTCTCTCTCTCTCTCTCTCTTTCTCTTTTTCTCTCTTTCTCTCTCTCCCATCTTTCTCTCTCTTTCTCTCTCCCCCTCTCTCTTTTTCTTTGTCTCTTTCTCTCTCCTCTCTCTCTCTCACTGCAGTTATTTCTGCATGAAGCCACAGCCAGACTGATGGCAGGTGCCAGCCCAACGCGCACACACCAGCTATTGGACCGCAGTCTGCGTCGTCGCACCACTCCTGGAGGCAAGAGCGGTGAGGGCTTAGATGGTGTGTGTGTGTGTGTTTGTGTGTGTGTGTGTGTGTCTGTGCGTGCGCATGCCTGTTCTGAAAATCTGTTTTGCTCTAGAGTTGTATTTTTTTTTTCTCCTGTCCTGTAGCTGTTCTAATTTGCATTAAAGCTACAAGGCTAATGCAGCTACCAAGCAGCGGAAGAGAATATCTCTATGAAGTGCTTAAATCATCACACGCTTTTAAAAGTGAATCATACTGGAACCACTAGGTCTTTTTTGTGATGTTTCTACAACTTGACATGATGCGACTGCGTGATCCTGTAAGCCCTATTCACACCTAAAACTGAAAAATAACAAGATCTAATACACACTTCATGCCAGATCTGATTAGTTTATTCTGTCAAACTTTGGGAGGAAACAGAAGAGGAAGGCAAAAGAAGAATCCTTAAGCTTTAGCAGTGTTTGTTTTTTTTTAAGCATTTGTTTTTCTTTTAGTCACTGAAACTAGAAAGTGCTAAGTGTAAACAGACTTCAATACACCAAGAAAACAACGAAACAGTCATAAACACTCCTTCCTGTTTTCGTCGTGTTCCCAGAGTCATCCTTTTGCTTTTTTTGTGTAGATTTGTTTGGACAGTTCCTATAAAAATTATGCTCTGATTGTTCAGTCTGATATTTCATCCAAAAATTGACTTTTGGGCAAGCTATCGCTTTAACATGTTTACCCCATCAAATGTGTGAATCGGAGTGTGAAGAATTCAGCTTCGACCCTAGATTATAATTGGAGATCCATTCATTCAGTGCCAAACCTTACAGTTTGTGTGTGTGTGTCTGTGTGTGTGTGTGTGTGTACACAGAAGAGTGTGAGACGCGGCCGGGGCAGCGAGAGCAGGCTGAAGCAGTCATGCTGGCCTGCTGGTATCTCCCTCCCTCCTTCCTCTCAGCCCCAGGCCAGAGGGTGGGCATGCTGGCGGACGCGGCCCGCACGCTGGAGAAACTGGGAGACAAGCGCACTCTCCATGACTGCCAACAGATGATCATCAAACTTGGCAGTGGAACCACAGTCACCTCCACCTAAAGTCCCACCCTAAAAAAAAACACACACACACACAAAGAGCGGCAGCCCCACCCTCATTTCCCCCCACTAACACAATGCCTCGTTCTGTGAATTAGCTTAATTTCTTTCATTTCATTTCAAATCCCCTCCTCCTATTCCTTGTCCAAAAGACCTTTGCAGACCAGCTGTCATGATTGGGGACATTACAACTTAATGCTGGCATTGGTGTTTTTGATCTCGGATGTGTATTATTTAATTAATTTGCCCTGACAGAATGTGGATGCTCTTATACTTATCATATGTGAGACTTAAAGGACTTCTTCACTGATCGATGCTGGCAGGGCTAACAATCTCACTGAGGCTAAGTGATCTGCACTATCACTGGATTGTTAGCCTTGGTGGGATTCGCAGGTGAAGTATTCCTTTTAATCGGTTGTTTTGGAAGATCCAGCTTTGGCCACTAGATGGTGTTTTGTTGTGCTGGAGCTGGAAGCGTTCGGCTGGTTGTACAGGGTGGTTTGCAATGCATTACAAACGCATTGCAATTCAAAAGAATATAAGGCACTGTGGTTTCCCACTCATAGAATAAGCCTAGTATCATACTGTAGCGGTGTTTAACAGAACGTGTCCATTATCCGCGTGACGCTGACTGCGACAAGATGAACTGATTGCTGGCATTCACCATCAAGACAGCTTGACCGGCAGCTGCCTTCGTCAATCAATAAAATATGTCTGTTTGCATCGCTAGAGACTCTCTGGTTCCAGTCGGTTTGCTGTAATATCGCCGGGCGACCCTGGTCCCTGAATATCAAGGCTTAATCTGTACGTGGAAGACCACCCTATTGAGTGAAGTAGGCGTGAGTGGAGAATGGCAAAAAAAATGAGCATGTTTGCCATTTCATCCCATCTGTACAGGCTGTTTCTAATCTGCACTACCCTCACCAGGGGATGACTTACATATGATTTTAAAAACATATAAGGCTTTACGAGGTTCTCTTCATATAGTGTTTTCCTTGTATATATTTTTAAAAAAACTATTGTGTATTTATATTTTTTGTCTAAAGATGTGGGTGATCAGTATTTGCTAGGAACAGAGAGAGAGAGAGTACATAGACATTTGGCTGGAGATTAACGGTTACAGCTGAAAACAGCAGGTATTAAAGGGCGTGGTGGTGGTGTTAGCAGAGGTCGTGCTTTACCGCTGATCTGGGACCACCTTGCAGCTTCTCTCAAGACGTTTTCTGTGGGAAAGGGATCAGTGGAAAAGAGATTGTTCTCAAAGTACTGTGTCCATTTGTGCTACTTCGAGTGGCCTGGGCTACTTGACCATTTTAAGGCACGCTATCAGATCCAATATATCTATCATGCGGAATGTTCCTAACAGCAGTGCAAGAACACAATGAAGAGCGGGAAAGGAAACAATGCTTATCACATGCTTGTGTATTCTGACACAGTTCAGTCACTCTTACCTTTATCCAAAGATGATCTTTTGGACTGTGTTGAAGATGTGTCTGAGACCACCTAGACTGGATTCCATTTTTTTCAGCCACTCGGTGTGTAAAGGAAAACCTCCAGTTGTTAGATCAGTTTTAATGGCAGACTTACGTCCTGTATGCTAATCAGTCTGTAGCGCTCATAATCAAAATCTCAAAGACAAAATGTGTTTTGACAACAACACGCAATACGTCTGATTGTTAAGTGTTTGATTTATTCTCGAGAATGTAAATAAAAGTCTTTTTGTAACTTACTTAAACCTTGTTCTCTTCTTTTCTTTATTTTCAACAAAAATATTTGTTTTCTGGCAATAAATTGTCATGTTTTTAATGTACACTCCCATTCAAAAGCTTGGAATCAGTTTTTAATAATATAAAGGCAGATAGTATTACACAGACATGTATAAAATGATTCTGTTCTGATGCAACTACTATTCAGCGAATTTGTAAAAACCTCCTCATCCAGAATGATGAACAGAGCCATTTGAAAACTAGAAGTTCTTAAAATGAAATAATGTAGAATCTAAAAAGATCGTTCTGATATATTTAGGCCATAAAAAATGCCATTCACTCTTTGGTCCATACATGGGAATGAATGTATATTAAAATGTAACATATTGGTAAAACTAGAACTGCACAGGCCAAATTTTAGGTTAGATTTTTTCCCCTCATGCCTTTAAGCGAATTAACAGCAAATGTGCATCAAATGCATTCTCTGTAGAGCATGGGCACTTATGTTCACCTAGAAAAGCATTTGCATTTGACAATCACTTCTCATGACCGCAAACCTTGAAATATTGAATAAAAAATAATGGATATGCCTTCTGATATCTATAGGATTGCAGTCTACACCATATCTAAGTTATTATTGGCACATTATTAATAATTATTTATGCATTTCTATTAACTGGGTATGTTTAAAAAGTTTTATTTCCTAACTGGAAATTTCTGAAACACCTACCCAGGGAAATATTACTGGTAATTGGTTAAATTATGACATTTCTTGATGACTCTAAGTGGCCTTATTTTACAGTTGGCAAACTTTTCTGAATGACTTGTTTCATGTCGAGAACCCCTCTAGGCTGCTAAGACCAAAATAAATAGCGTTGTTTATTGTACAAGCCCCGACACAAGCGTGGGGAGAGCGTGGCGTGCTGTTTCTGTTTGCTTTTAAATATAATTTTTGTTCTTTTGTCACATGGACATCCTTTTGAAATCAATGGCTCTGGATTGCTTTGTTTCCCTCCCAACAACGGCACACGAAGAGAACACAAAGGGCGGTTTTTGATCTCAACGGCAAAAGACAGCTGTGGACGTTCACATATCCAGTATATTTGATGGAAGCAGTACAAATCAAAACATTCCAAACAGCTCTTAAAACATCAAGACATGGCAACAACTCCTAGGGATATAATGTGGAACAAATACAATTCTGAAAAAATCCATTTTAATTTGTTGTTTTTAATAACGTTTTATAGGCAATAACATATTTGTTTCTTTTTATAGAAAATAAACATCTCTAAGAAATACTATACACAATTATAATAGTACATCACATCTTACATTTAAACAGCAGCAAATACTTATATACACCATTACTTCGAATTAGGAATCATAAGAAGAATTGAACTGGATGGTTCCGTCACCTTTTGTACTCAGTAAATGGTTTATGTGTTACACTGTAATGGACTGGATATGGTGCCTATAATAATGTTTGTGTCACGTACAGCATGGTGAACATGAAACACGTCCTTTTCGGATCTCCGCTCCATGAGTGCTTCCTTCCTCCTTTCGTCTCGCTGTCATTGTCATTGCTGGGAAACAGAACAGTCTTCAGTTGAAGGCCCTTTTTTTTAATCTCTAGGTACAGACCTGTACATACTGCCACAGTGAATGGCAATGAAGATTTCTTGGACAGATGTGGCCTAAGTGCTGCCATGTGTTTGGAAATGCACATCAAAATACATCTTGGAAGAGTATTATATTAAAATAATATATTTATACTTTTTTTTCCAGATATGAGAATATTTAGACCTGTATAGGACACCGTGTACAATTTTCTTTTCTTTTCGGTTCTTGTTTTTTTTTTTCTTTTCTTTTCTTTTTTTTTTAATAACACTTAAGCATACATTGAAATACATCCAGTGGGTTGCTTGATGCATGACATCTTTGAATCCGAACGCGCTTGGAAATAGGCAAGCGTACGAGTCCGTGCCAAACAGAGGCAGGGCTTCGGGCCCTCGGAGAGGGCAGCCCGCCAAATCCGCCTCCAGGTGTCCCCGACTGATAGCATCCATTCCAGGAAAGAAAGATTTAACGGAAAAAAAAAGAAAGACAGAAATCAAAAAAGAAGAATGGCACATTCAAGATTTTTCGAACGGAGGAGGCTCCCCCCCCTGTTTGTCTCCCTCTCGGAGAGGAGCTGTCCAGGCGGCGGTGCTGAAGGAGAGGCAGGGGTGAGGCGTCTCAGGGTTCAGGGCTTTCGCAGGGTGGGTGTCTGGCGCCGAGGGCGTGGATGATCTGATCTGACTTCAGGTCAGTATTGCTACAGTACCTTTGTGCTTCAGCCGAAGCCCCAGTTTCAGTTCCAGTGAGTTTGCCTGTGGTGATGTCTGGTGCCTTGCAGGCAGACAGGTGCATGTCCTTTGCAGCACTGTGACATTCTGCAGCTTCGGTGTTTTACAGCTCCTATATTACACTGCCTGGAAAGTGAGATAACCAACACATTGGAGTTAACAGGGTGTTGAAAACTCCTTTCTACCAACACTGACATTTTATTAGACACACTAGTAGGTTTACTATTATTGACTGAAGCCCACTTTTAGCTGTACAGCTCACCAGACCACCCCCAGCCATCAATGGAAAGGGACTATTGTGGTTTCCTGTTCGTCTGTGTTTAATGTGTTGCTGGGGGTTTTAAACACTTCACTACCACTGATGGGTTAAAAGTAGTCCATCAGCCAACAGTATTCAGAAAAAAAGCCAATGCCAATCGTAGTCGAGCATAAATTATGCATGAAAAACAACTACAGTTCTTAACTGGACACATACAAGCTGCACCAATGAGGTAGACCTTTCTAATGAAGTGTCTAGTAAAAGTCCATACAGTAAAAGCAGGCTGTATTGGAGTATACAAGTCAAACATTTGACCTATAAGTAGTGTGTAAGGTCTTGTGGTATGGTCATGTGATCTGCCTCAAGTCACATCTGAGTCTGAAGCCACCAGGTCAAGTCCATGTGGAAGTCCAAGCTCAGGTAATCATGGATACAGCTGTATGTGTATGTTATGATGACACAATGCTAATGATGTACCTTTTAAGATCAGGCATATTATTCGAAACAGCTAAACGAGACTAACTTTATCTAAGAGCCACAGAAAATATACACAAATCCACTTGCCGGAAGAAACCTTTATGAATGTTTATGGAGGTTTATGTCAGTTGTCATGTTTTGTGCAATTTTCTGTAGTTAAAAAGAGAAACTAAATCCGGTCTGGCTTTTTCTTTGCACCATTAAACAATGTATTATTATAATTAAAAAGTTTCACAGGCAGTGAGGTGTGACATTATCCATTTTCCATTAAAAAGGTCAAACAAAACTGTATACTAAAACTAGACTGTAGACAACTACATTTTAGCTGAATACACACTAGCTACTGCTCAGGGTGCTGGTTTCAATGCAAGTCTCCATATGATGTATATAAATCAAAGATCTATTAATGTACAGCTGCACTGTCCGTAAAAGACAGAGACTGTGTGTGTGTGTGTGTGTGTGTGTGTGTGTGTGTGTGAGTGTGTTTATGTGTGTGTGTGTGGGTGTTTGTGACTGTTCTTGGTTCACAGGAGTTTAAGGAAAATAAGTAAAGTGTCAGCTCCTAATAGTGGAATGTCACTGTGGTGTTTGACTGACAGCAGTGAAAAACAGAAACAGTAAAACAGTTCTTCAGCTCCAGATCAAGTTCAGATTGAAAGTGTGATATTTTTCCCCAAAAACCCAACAGACCTGTTCAGGCTTCCCAGGATTAGAAATAGGTTCTAACACTAAAAGTCTACTCCTTCTAGATCTGCACTCAAACACGTTTATCCACTAAAGGCCAGTTTGTCTGATTGTTGTGACTGAAGAGGGGGTC
>JBBPCY010000028.1:10561365-10581933 GCA_037974405.1 Brachyalestes nurse | reverse complement strand
TGTATCGTGAACCGAACCGTGATGTCAGAACTATAGTGTGAACCGAACCGTGACCTTTCTGTACCGTTACACCCCTAGTATATGCATGCACAATAAACTTCTATCACTCTGTCTTACCTGTTTCTTTGGCACAGACATAGTGGTATGTGTTAGTACAGTCCTTCCATTGGCAGCTGATGGAGGCTCCTTCACTCTGGCACTTGGAACAGTTCTGTAAAGGCACATGATATGGTTCAGGGTTTTCTCTCATTTCATAGCTTTATATTTCATATTCAATATATGAGAGTAAATGTATGAGAGTAATGTATTATGAGAGTAAATGTATTTTTCTGCGCCTGTTACAGTGGTTCTCAACCCTGATTCTGGAGCATCCCAGCCATGGCACGTATTTCAGCTAATAAACAAAAACCCCGGAGTTAACATAGGTGCGTCACAGCACGATACAAACATTGAGACCAAGGGTTCTCTAGAAATGCGCTGAATTAGTAACTAATTCTCTAAACAAAACTTTGAAACCCATTTACTTTATAGTATAATTTTGGACCATTGGCCCATTCATCTTAAAATGTTCATACAGCGTAATGATCTGGTTTTGAGGTTTATGAGGCTTTGATATGACAGTGGTTATATGCCTATATAAAAATCAGAAGTGCTATATTGACTATATGCTTACAGTGACCGCAGATACGTGTGCAGCTTCCCTCAGTCCATAAAGTTTGCCCGAAACCAGGATCACACCGTTGGTCCAGATGGCACAGGCCTCATGTGCCCAGTGCTCTTTAGCCTCAGCCTCCTGCTGCAACCTCTGCAGAGCAGAGAAACCGCCCTCCTCTCCAGCAGGGGGAGCCTCTTCACCAGCTGTCCCCTGCAACAGCTGCAGTCTTTTGAACCTCATTCTCAAGCCAAGACGAGTTCTAAGTTGTGCCCTTCTTTCTCTCCTCGGCTGCCCGCAATCTCCTTCACTCGTCCCTTCCTGAAGCGAGTCTTTTTCCCCCTCTCTCCTCAGAGCATTGATCTGTTCTGTGGTGCAGCTGGTGGCCATGTCCTTTCCTCTGTCTCTGTTTTGCCTGAAGTCCTCCTGCCGCATTAAAGATAGTGTTTTCCGTGGTATGCTATCCGCAGGGTAGTATGGGCCACACAAGTCCCCAAGCTCTCTGTAATTTGCTGGCTTTCCACATAGGCAGCATACTAGACACCTGTCAGTTAGGCTTTTGTTAACTAAGGGCCCCTGAAGCATTACTGAAGAGTTTGGTATTACCTTGGTAAGTGTGACTGGATTTTTAATTTTCAATGAGCTCTTTTTTTTTGCCGGAGCGAGCAGCTGCTCCTCCTCTGGCCTGTTTACAATTGTGCAAAGGGAGGCAAGCTCTCTGGAGCTGTCAATGCGTACATATGGTCTGAAAGAACTTTTGCTTTCACTCTCCTGTGGTTTTAAAAAATCTGACAATTTCCCCTTCACGGTAGGAATACTTTTGCATTTAGTCTTAAGCTTGTGTCTCTTTACGGTGACTTTGATGACATTACCATCTTGTTGGGTCTTTTTTTTAGGCCCAGGTTTTTTTTTTACCTTTTGACCCTCTTCCTTTATCGGGTACTGACCTAAGGCCTCCTCCTGTTTTTTTTTAAGCGATGGCCGTCTGCCTCTTTTGGGTTTGATGATTATAGAACATATTTCTGTAGGGTACTGTTTGATCTCTGCCTTATCCCCTATGTCTGGGAACAAAGAGGAGGGTAGTGTTGGCGGTAGTGGTGATGCTGGTGGTGGTAGTGAGAGGGAAGGTGCCGAGGGAAAGGTGGGTACATCATCCTGAGTCTGCTTCAGCTGTTCTATAACTGGCACATTGTTTGCTAGCTCAGCGTCTTTCCTCCTCTTCTTCCGTTGCTTCAAATGCATTTCATGGTTATTTTTGATGGCTCTCTGTTTGGCTAACCTTGGTGTATTAATAATAAGGCTCCTTGTTTCTAGTGTCACATCTGATGTGTCGGTGCACTCAACAGCAGCCCACTTTCTCCGTTTCTTCTTAGGAGTTTGGATACATGCTGTGTCTGGGGTCTCCCCAGTGCTAACTGTGTTCTCACCCTCCTCCAGTGCCACCTCTGGGGTGTTTCCCAATTCTCTCTTTTCTGTTACCTGTGGTTCTGGTGCTGGCTTTAATGCTGATTCTTCTGGAACGACATCTGATTGGATGGTTAGAGGTTGTTTTTTAGATGCTGGAGATGTGATTTTCTGGACCAGAGCTTCATATTTAAGTCCTCTGCCTTTCCTTGGAGGCAGATATTTTGTTTTAGTGGGACACTGAGGAGGCATGCAAGGTGTGTCAGTGATATCTTCAGGGGAAGTGTTATCTTTGGTCAGATTGCTGCTCTCGGCCGGTTCTAATTTATGTCCCCGCTTTCGCCGTCCCCTGGAACTTTTGGCTCCAGCCACTGTTTTTAAAGGATCCTGTGTTTTTGTTTTTTTACTAGCTTTGACACCTTTCTTTTTCTTTGCCGGATCTGATGACTGTAAACTAGACTTTCTTTTGACAGAAACAGATACAACCTCCACATTAGGTTGACTAAGTGAATCTGTGCAGACACCCTCATGGTTGGGAGAGTTTAGGTTTGATGTTTGGTTCCCACAGGGCTGAGTTGCAACCACTTCCTGTGTTTGTGTCTCTGTGAGTTTCATTGTTGATGCCTCAATCAGTGTCTGTCTCTCTTTTTCCTTGTCCTCTGTAATTCTTACCTGTGTTTGTTTCCTTGATCTTAAAACCATGGACTTTTGATCTTTTAGTGCAGATTTTTCAGAAGTGCTTTCCAGTGAAGTTTCCAAAGGGGAGCTCATAATAGTGTCTGTAGAGGTACCCAAAGTGGTACCAACAACAGTATCCAAAGTGTCAGCTGTGTTTTCTTGTTGATCTGTAGTTACACTAATGAAGTTTGTGTCTTTAATACGTTCTATGATAGCGTGTAAATTGTCCTCATTTTTTATTGATTTGATCTTAGAATTGAGGCCTCTTGGTCGTCCAGGGCCTTTAGGAATGATTCCTTCTGTAGGCTTTGAACCAGGTTTTGGACCAGACTTCAGAGCAGGTATAGCTGGAGGTTTTGGACCAGGCTTTGGACCAGGTTTTACAGTCGGCACAGCCCCTGGCTTAGGGCCTGGTTTGGGTCCAGTTTTTGAGCTAGGTTTAGGTCCAGGCTTTGGACCAGGTTTTGAACTTGGCTTTGGGCCAGGTCTTGGACCAGGTTTTAGGCCGGGTTTTGGGCCTGGTTTTACACTAGCCTTTAGACTAGGTTTTAGAGAAGGTTTTGGGCTAGGTTTAGGTCCTGGCTTCACCACTGGTTTTGGGCCAGGTTTTGGACCGGGCTTTGGACCTGGCTTTTTTCTCTCTGGGGAACAAACCTTTGGGGTACTCTGAGACCCAAAGGAGCGTGTACACATCCTGGATGGTAAACCATCGGACAGAAGTTTTGGTGTTTGACATCCAGTGTCCAGCTGAGCAGTCCCCATCTGATCAGAGAAGAGGGCACTGTTACTTGAGGACATACTGGGCTTTTGAGAAGATGGTGGAGCTCCATCTCCATCCAGACTTGGCTGTCTCTGGATTCCCACATTTGAATGGATTTGTCTTCTTCTTCCACGAGCATGCTTCCTACCTAGCAGTCTTGGATGTGCAGATGGAGCTACAGGCTCTGGTTTTGCTGATGGTGTGACGGCACTGGGGCAGCTTATACCTGGCTCCATATCTTCATCTCCTTTCTGTGGAGAAGGTGGAGTATCAGCCCATGATGGTGCAGAGTGCAGTATTGACTTGCCCGGCAACTGAGGAGAGTCAGGCTCTAGCACCTTTGCATCGCTGCGATCGATGTGATCCCTTGCCTGAGTCTGAGGTGTTGTTTTCTCATTGAGAGTTGAGAAGCCAGTCTTGACAGAGCGAGACTGAGGTGGAATGTCACAAATGGCTGACCTCCTTTCACTGGTCCTGTGTGCTGTGTCTTGGGCAGTGCTCTCTGCAGTTTCCATGTTAATCAGTGGCCCACCGGCTAGCTCTTCTGGCTTAGTACAGACCTCTGCAGAGGACTCATCTAGTTTTACTTTATTATTAACCACCTCTTCAGTGGGTGTCAGACGTCCCTTCTCCTCACTCACCTCAGTGGCCAGATGGGATGAGACAGACTGCTGTTGCTCAAAGGAGTCGTTCAGTCCCTCAGTGACTGACAGTCTCTGTTCTGAAGACTCAACCTGAGAGGTGTGTGAGTTTTCTTCTTTCCCAGGTACATATTGATTTGACTCAAGGACATCTCTCGAAATAGCTGGTGATGTCACAGCACCTTCAACATTAGGCTGGGGTTCAGATTTGAACATTTGAGATTTCATTTCTGAATCTTCGGATTCCTTACAGCTGGTGTCTGAAAGGCCATGTTCCTTCCCAGCGAAATCTCCTTCCTCGGTCTCATATTTGTTTTTCAGTTCCTGGTAAACAGTTCCATCTGCTTCATAAGAATAGCTTTCATCTGACACTGTTTTATTTATCTTATGGAACAGAGAGGGACATTTCTCTTCCTCTAACCACTCCTGTTGTCTATCAGTTGCCTCCATGATCTCTCCTTTGCATTCATGTTCTGTAGATAGCGCCCCTTTTCCAGTTTCCTTTTCCTCAGCTATTCTCTCACTCCAGGCAGATTCCTCAAAGTTCTCCTTTAGAGTATTCTCAGCCGGCTTTAAGTCTAGTGGGGAATTGCTCTCCTGCTTCATAGGGCTTGGGGCTGTTACACTAATAGGGGACCTCTCTTCTCTAATGCCTCTGTGAGAACTGTTCTGTTCCTCTCCAAATGGCACTCTCTGCACCCTAGGATCACAGGTAAGATTATCCTCAGAGGTTGCGCTCTGCAGACTCCGGACTGAGTCACCTGATCTGATGGACATGTCGTCTGCTGAGTTCACTGAACAGGTAGACACTGTGTCTAGGCTCAGCTGGGAATGTGCTGAGGCCTGTGTTGGGCCTTTACTTTGGCCAAAGTAGTAGTAGCTTCTTTCGATCTGATCTTCAGTGCTGCTGGAGTACCCTCCCTCTTGCATCTCACCCGCCATTGATCTTGGGTTGCCAAAAGTGTCAGTGTGGGGAGGACCACACTGTTGGCTTTCAGGACATGAAGAGTCCTCCATAGGTCTTAACTGCCCCCTGTAGTCCTCTCCCTTTTTAGGCTGGTTTCGCTTACCACCTTTTTTGTTGGCCATGAGAGCCTCCGAGAGCAATAACTGCTGGACATTGTTGGAGATACTCTCGACCTGAGATGTCAGAGCATTGAGGCTCCACAAGCTCGGGTTCGACAAAAGCTTCTCTGAGAAACGTTCCTTCATTGAAGTAGAGTAGCTCTGGGACTGGTGGTTCACACTGGGCGATGGGTGGGTGTGTGGAGGTATTAACATGGTCTGGTCTTGCAAACCTGCAGAGGAGGAGGAAGCCGTAGGATTGATTTGTTGGCCATACTGAAAAGTATCAGGATTGGGCATTAAGGGAGAAGGAGTGGAACTGTATGAAGGAGATCTGCCCACAGATCGTGCAGGCGAATGGCTGGAGCTTGGACTGCAGTTCTGGTAGTACTGCTCAGGTGACCTCACAGAAATATCCGTGATGCAGTAGTTCTGTTGGGGCTGATTGTAATGTTGGAATTTCTGAAGGTTTTCCGGTGTACCTGACATTCCTTGAAGTGAAGCCTGCTGTTCAAATCCAGTTCTTGAAGGAGGCTGCTGGTAACCATAACTATTCTGTGGTCGATAGCTCGGCTGCTTCAGGCTGCTATGGTTACCCATCTGCCTCGAATACTGGGCATTAGGTGCCATTCCATAGCCACTTTTGTAGCTGTGATGAATCGGGTTGCATTTCTCCATGTAAGATGATGAGGTTGAGGAGGGTGGTTGAGAGTGCTGGGAGAAATGAATGTGGCTCTGTGGGTACATCAAAGGCGATGGAGTGGGATTGGCAGGATGGCCTTGTTGATGGGGGCTCGTATAAACAGGGGCAGAAGGTTGGGAGGGGAGATGGCATTGACTTTGAGAAATAGAAAGCATATTTTGCTCAAGGTACTGGGATGACCCGCTAACTCCAGGCTCAAGACGGCCCACCATGTCCTGCTCATACTGAGACATTTGTGCAGACTCCTCCCACTTCTGTAAATGTCCCTCACTCATATACTGGGCTGAGTATCCGGAGCTCATGTGGCTGCTGTAGCCAGATTGCAGATGCTGGCTTGGTGCTTTGCCTCCTCTGTATGGTTTCTTGGTTTGAGCTGAGCTGCTGCTATAGCTGGGGTAGGTTTGCTGCCCATAACAGTCTTTAGGTCCTGCTCCTGCTGTTGGCATCCCTGCAGCAGCAAGAGTGTGCGCCTCGTAGCCCTGTCTGGTCTGGCCGTGATGATGTCTGTAACTCTCAAGGCGTGATAATTCATGGGGTTCCTGCTGGTAGCAGTGCTGGTTGCCATGGAAACCACTCCGCTCTCTGAAGGACTGCATGGCTCCAGCTAGGGGGCTCTTTTGGAAAGACAGAGAGAGAGAGAGGGAGGGAGAGAAAGGGAAAGAGTGCTTAGTGGCTTATGTTATCCCTTCTATCAGAGTTCAGTGTGTTATTCATTGCAATCAATCTGAATTCAATTTCTGATTTTTATCATAAGACAAATTGAATTGTAACACAAACATAGACTACTCAGTCATTCAGAAAATCAAAACATTAATCTCCATTTAAGTAACACAAAATTACATTTTCTTGCCGCAGCAGCATCAGTTGTTTTGATATTTCATTAATATATCTGGATATTTTAGCCCCTTATATGTTAGAAGTGTCCATACCATCCATAAAATCATGTTTCTAAAAACATTTACATAGTTTATTTTTGCCAAATTCCTATTTGCCCATTTGATTTGCTTGAAGAAATGCTTGCATTTGAAATATGCTTCTCGTTTCTAAATGGGCCAGGTCTGCTTGTCCCGCCAGTTTGTTGATTTGAAGGTTTCAAAACTGGTTGGGGTGGGAAGTAGCCTGCACCATAGTTTTGTCATTCTATTCATACTCACAAAGGCTTAAAATTAGCAAATAAATTAAGTGTATTGATCTGGAAACACTAAATATTGTAGCCCAGGAGCCTTCAGGACAAGAACTGAAAATCCAGGCTAACGTGGATCAAGCATTAATAAAATTGCCAAGAGGGTCCAGCAGTGTACAGCTGTACTGTTAATGTTGTCACCCAAGACATGGTACACGATCTGCATTGTTGCACTGCCTTTGTCTGTTTAATATGCCGAAACGTGGACTCCTCCGCTAATGTCACCCACAAATCCTTTCTGTCCTCAGCAACGCAGGCTGAGCTCCAGTTAGTTGGTAACGAGTGTCTGTTTTATGGACGGATGGAGGCACTATAAAGGGAATAGTGTCACCTAGAGACAGTGCCGGGGAGGCTCTTCCGTCTCTGCACTCCAGTGTTGGGAGCCTGTCGAGGGACGGCCACCTGGTCCCATCAGATGCTTGCATTACTCATCTCACTAGCGCACTGTCTGAAGTCACCAAGCCCCTAAGCTCACCGCTCCCCTCCAGCAACGGCACGGCAGCCTCCCAGGAGGCCCTCAGCCATCTATTACTGGTTCAGTGGTGCTGCTGTGCTTGTTTACACAATGACCCAAATAAGATCACTTGGGATGCGAGCTCCAGGACCTCAAAGATGTATGCTGGAAATGTACAAGCAGTGCATTTTTAGCATGTTTGATTGTGCTTTTTCTAGTGAAACGGAAGTGCTGAGAAACTTTTATTTTTCTGTCTGTATCATCATTCTGTGTGATGATGCTCCAGTGACGGCATAGGACACTAACATTAGGAGCCATAACTTTAAAACCACCTCCCGAATATTGTCTAGCTCCCCATCATGCTGGCAGAACAGCCCTGACTGTAGTGAACTGTGTATTCTTACACCATTCTATCATATTCAGCACTGACTTTTTGTGCTACAGTAGCTCCTCTACGGGATCAAGCCAGATGGGATAGCCTTCACGCCCATGACCCTGTCGTAGGTTCACCGGCTGTTCTTCCTTACACCATTCTTGGTAGGTAATAACCACTGCATACTGGGAATCCTATTGTTTTCTAAATGCTCTGAACCAATGGTCTAGCCATCACAGTTTGGCCTTTGGTATATACGTCATCGGTCATAGGTTTTAATGTTGTGGGAGATTATTAATGTCCTGTATTTGTTTTCTTAAGGAACATTGTAGATAATTACACACGCCGGTGCTGAAAAGTCCATACTATGTATGGCCATACTATCGCATAGTAACTATAACCACAGGCTATTATAAAGCTAATTACTATTGATTTTCACATAATCTAGCCAAAGTCTAACATCGTAATTCTCTCACTGCAGTGGTGTTACTCTTCTTTTTTGAGTGTTTATTTTAGTGATGCTGAGCATGAATTCAAACGGTGACTTCACACACATTGTTGCGTGGAAGTAAAACATGAATGCATTACAACTGTTGTCTATTTAAACATATATCTTTTTTTTTGTTTTTTTTGTCCATGGTATTACAGACACATAACCTGTCAGGTGAAAAACAAGCAGGAGGGTCTTTTGGAATTCCTTCTTGTATGGAAATCTCAGAGGATGAAAGACTAAGTCTCAGTTCATATTTAATAAAATCCTTTTATATTTTTATACCAGCAGCTCACAAAAACAGGATGACCGTGTCACCGCATATTAAGTGAATGCAACATGGATGCAATATTTGTTATTTTTTTTACATATAATATGACACTAATGTAGCAGTGGACTGTGTTCAAGAAAAGCTCAGATTTGAGTAACTTTGTCAATTGTTTACAGTCAGTGGCTTTACAACGTTACTGATGCTCAGTGTAACAAACTACATATTATACTTACACATCACCATTCATATGGCAGGGATGACTGATACTCTTATTAAGGAATTAACTGTAAAACTGTAATATTACAAATTTGGAAAGACTGGGTGTTATCACAGTGGGTTCCAGTGTATCTTACACAGGCATGCCCAAAGAGACCTTTGCAGAGGTGTGTATCTGAATAATGCATTGGCTGTTTGAACAAGAGCAGACGTTGCCTCTGATTGTCACGCTCTATGCTAACTAATCACACACACAGTGAACACACAATGCTGCCTTGATCACATCATTTCTATTGGAACTTCTTTAGGAATTTCTCCCTCTCTCTTTATTTCGGTCTCTCTAGGTGTCTCTCCCTCCTGCTGGTGGATGCAGAATTTGGCACGAAAGCTCCTCCCAGTTTGTTTACATCTCTGTGTTGTCTACCTCAGTTATGCATGCTAGGGGAGTACACACACACCCACACACACACACACAGAAGCAAAAAAGTGCAGATTATTTAGTTCCCATTCATATTCCTGACCTTGGCATTTTGATGCCTTATTCTATATTAGCCCTGTATTGGTGATGCTATTATATTTTGAAAGACTTATGGCAGGAGACTTATTAATGCTATTTGTGCTAAAACAACAGCATAAACCAGGCATTACTCCTTCATAAAACCATCGGCGTAGTGCTTGCTAATATAAAAAAAAGCAATTATGGGGAGTATTTTCACTCTTTGGGATTTGTAATCTAATAAACCAATAAATCAGGTGTTTGGCATTTGCCAATATGACAGCTGGGGTTAAGGGATTAGAGGGTGTAAGGCAACCTGCGCAAAATGAGCCCGCAACCAAAAACATTTGACTGATGAACAAATACCCATGTGAGTGACCATTGTAGAAGAAATGCCATGATAGTAAAACCAAATGGCATTTCTTAAGTTATTCAAAAACAAGGGGAAAAAAAGATCAGCCTTAGACAATTGGTTTATGACCTGGAGGAGAGCTGGAGGGTCAGACCAAGGGTCAATTTAAATTAAAAGCAGAAAATGAATTAAACTGTCCACCTGCAGGATCTGCAGCGGAAATATGTGGATGAATTTCACTCTGTGAATAAAATTACAGTTAATCTCTTAATTGAGCCAAATTGAATTAAGTGACCCAAGCCTGCCGGCCCAGACAAGTTAGACATGTTCACCTGCCAGATACAAAGTCTGCATTTGAAAAGTAAGATACGTTCCTATGGAGCTAATCCTGTTTAATATAGAAGGTTTGTGTAGCTGTGGTGATGGTTGGGGAGATGCAAATTGGATTGGATGCTTTGGTTCTTTCCTGACTGAGTGCAAGGTGCATTTCTCGGAGACGTCACTTTGACTGACAGAGCTGCAGTTTTCAACCCTACTTTTCAATGAACGTTCAGGCACAGCGGCGCACGGCAGTCACTGAGAAATGTGGGCTTATGGGCAGTGGGCATGTGGAAGGGTCCAGAACATTCTGTTCTGCTTTAGCTTAGTCCTGGTGGTCACTTCCATGATTTATCTGCAGAATATGGAAGCTAGTTATTAAAGAGAGCCTATTACTGGACACTTGAAGAAGCAAGGCTGCTATTTCTGGTGGTTTAAGTAATACATTTCAATATGGCCCACATTTTTTGAATCACAAATTAATCACAATTGTCCAGTAAATGAATTGCGTATACTTATTTTAGACTCATGCTAAAGACTTATCTTAAAGATGTATCATGATGTTGGTATTGATACAAAATTAGATGCAGTACTGACACTTGCAGTAACTGAGTGACCTTGGATAGACATTGTTTATTATCCTATTCCATTATTCCAAAATCATCAAGAATTCTTTTTATCGAATACGCCCAAGTAATAAAATGCTAGCTTTTTTATTTTAATTAAAAAATGATTGTCACTCTGTTCCGTATTCTTGTATTAACTTCAAAGGCTTAAATTCTGAACAAGTGCAATACTAGGTTAATGAAGTGACCATTCTGTTATACATGAACACACCACAGCATGCAGTGTGAACTGACCTTCCAGGTGGTGGTGTGTCTACTCGCTGAACAGGAAGCGAAAAGAAATCTAGCCCTTCACTTGCAGCGGCATAACCCAGCGGAGTTAGCTAGCATGTTTAAATAAGTATTATAAAATAAGTGTTGTATTCATACTTAAACCTCCGCTGCTCAGTGCTGCCCCAAACATAAACAACCAGCACAAGGACAAGGGGGCGTGGCGCACAAGGCCTGGATGCCACAGCAAGCTGTACTCCGAGGTAGGAGGTTTGAAAGTAGCCAATCCGAGAACGTTATTTATTTCTCCTTGCTGCTGATTGCCTGCTGCCCTTTGATGCTGCAGTCCAGAATTTGCCCTGTGGAGCATCTCAAGTGTTCTTGTGTTTTTCGTTTTGTTCTTCTTAAAGCCCTGTATTTTTATTACTGTAAATGTAATACATTTATTACTGTATTTACCTGCTTATACCAAAGAAAATGCCCGTGCATGAATTACAGTACAGTTTATACAGGGGTAACATCAGTATTTACATTCTAGCACTGCTGGAGTTTAGTGTAAACTGTACAGTATGGACACAGGTTTACCTTTACATTTCCGTTAAGGGTAATGAGTTTAAAATGAAATTAAAGTGTTTTGGGAGCATATTTGGGGGCATATGTAGGATTAACACAATTAAAATAGGCATATATTGGATAATATTGGACAATTAAAATCAGGCATTTTAAAACACATCGTAGTGATTATTAACTGTATGAAATGATATGGAAAAATATTGTAATACGATTTTTGTCCATGTTGCCCAGTCCTAATATCAAGTAATTAAGCATAAGAGTAGGGCGTTCAAATGACCAGCTTATGTGGCTGACCAAAAGCTGTCAGTACTGTCCGGGTGGCTCCTGTGATTAGGGGGCTGTGAAGAGTGGCCTTTAAATGTCGAGCCTCAGTGCTGTCGGCATGGCGACGCTGAGCAAAGTGAGCATGCTGCCGTGCCCTCCCTGCTGGGAGAAGCCTGCTGCATGTTTCATCAGCACCAGCCGTGCCCCGGGCATCACGCCTCAGGAACCACCACTGCTGTGCCCACCCAGGGAGAGAGGCAGAGGGGACTGGGGCAGGCACTGTCAGAACCCTCTTTCCACCTTGGATTTCTATTCGCCTGCTTTAGTGAATTGATGTGCAGGTCTGTTGATGGTAAGAAAAAAAAGAGAGAGAGAGAATGTGTACGTGGGCAAAATCTCCAGATGCACCCCGAGCACCCTAATACCTGAATAAGACAGAAATGCATGTTCGAAGCAGGGACTTAAGCAGCTTTGTGGGACAGCGCCGACTAAAGAGAGATAAACGCGGGCTGCTGATGGCATGCAGCACTGAGCCCTAATACCTCCTGTTTCTCTGAGTCTGAGGAAGCGGCGGACGACCTGGCTACCCTGGCAACAACAAAGTACGTACGGTAACCAAGCACTCGGCTGCTATCTTGGGGATTTCAGATCCCTATTTATGAGTGAGGGAGAGAGAGAGACAGGAGACGCAGAGATAGGGGCAGGGAGAGGGGGAGAGAAGGGGCGGCAAATTAGGGCAGGAGGCTGATTGATATTCCAGGGCACGAGGGAGGCACGGAGCTATAAAGCAGCTGATGCAGAAAGAGAGGGAAGGGTTTGCGGCAGGTGAGGCTGCTGTGCTCGTCTCTTGGTTGTGTGCTCTACTGAGGCAGAGGCCCCTCTTTGATCTCCCTCCCTCTCACACACTCTCTCTCTCTGTATGGGTGCTCCAGCTGCGCCTGTCCATTCTCGGTCTGATCGCACCTCGCTCTCTCTCTCTCTCCCGCTGCATTTTCCGTCCCCAAGATCGCTTACATTGATCTCCCGGAACCGAACTGAACGAGAAGTCTCGAATGCTACCCGTGCCGAGGGATTATTTGCTTTGAGACAGACTTCATCAATAATGGTGGTACAAAAGGCGCAATGACATTACTGGCCCGAAATGCTATATGCCTTGCTGCGCTCAATAAGGGCACAGTCATTTATTTCTCCCTGTGAGGCTTGTCGCTCCGCTCCTCTCTCCCTCTCTTCCTATCCTCTCCACTCGCCAGCTCACCTAATTGATGAAGCAGAGCGGTCACCATGCCACTCACTCGCTACCTTTCTTTTTCCTTTTCTTTCTCTCCTCCCTTCTCTGTTCCCCTGTCTTGCTTCATTTTCTGTATCCGTCTCCCCTTGTCTTCCTCATGAGCTTTCTTTTCACTGTACCCCTCTTGTCCTGCTTTTCTTTCTTGCTTTTTGGTCCACTTTAACAGCAGATTAACCTTTTACCTCCGAGCAGGGGACTTGTCAGGAGTGACCTTGGGATAGTGGCTGAGGCGGGTGTCTGGCGCAGCCTGCCGCATACAAGCCTTGATGAAGAACGGCAGACTCTTCCTGTCCCAGTTGTGTAGCCTAGTCTGAAGTACTAGGTACACTCGAACTAACTCACCTAGTAATGTAATGGGAAATATATGTCCAGCTACGTAATATGTTCCTTAACATTAAATTCATAGTGTCATTTCACTTGGCTCTCTGTGGTGTATGCAGCCACTGATTTAATAAAGATAAATCAGGGTATCTGCATTCACTTGTCAGTGTCATACATTTCAGGAGCTCAGAGTGATTGGAGAATGGGGCGGCGTGCTAGGCTCCGTGCTAAAAAACTGGACTGCTCTGAGCTGATTTGTGAAAGGACTTCAGCCACAGATTGTTTACGTAGTGCTCTGATATTTGGTCTGCATGATTCTAGCCTTTCAGAGGTTCCTTCCGTCTGTCGCCTCTGTGGATGCTTTAGCAGACGCTGATTTTGGCTCTAGCCTCTTGTTAAGGCAAAGGCTGAGCTGGCTGGGATTCAAGCCTGCTACATAAGAGAATGCTGGTTAAAGGGTATTATAATGCAATTAGCAGGAGTAGGAGTGGTAAGGGGCAATCAAATGGCGGGGTCGGAAGACTGGGAGAGTTCACGGAGAGGGTTTTTTTTGCAGCAGGCAGGGCCGTTTTCAAGGCCGTGACAATGCCCCAGGCCTTTCCCAGAAGGTGCCCTTCATGTCCCGGACTCTTATGTTCTATTCATGTCAAGTCTTGGCTCGCTGCCTTATCAACTGCATAGCTGTTACTGGAGGACCGGGCTGGGGAATATTTGCTCTGAAAACCCAGCCGGGCCGAGACGGGCTAATGCTAAAAGCCACAGATACACCGATAATGTATATGAAATCAGAGCAGAGCCCGGATACACCACAGGGAACAAGTGAGACAGAGGGAGGGATGGAGCGAAGGGTTAGGAGGAGGGATGAGGATTATTATTGCCAGGCAGTTCTTTCATCGATTTTTTTTTTCCTTTCCTTTTCTCTCTTCTTCAATTGCTGCTAAAATAACAGTAGTGCTTGGATGAACCTCCTAACATAATTAGCAAATCCAGTGTAAAGCTCAGATGGGAAATGTGAGGCAGGGGGGCAGTTCCTTATCTTTGTCACTGCTAGCCATCACATATACATGATTAGGCAACAACGACTGCAATGATTAGTAAATGAAGAAGAAAATAATATATATAAAAAAATGTGATGTTCAAGGTAATGTTGACAGATTGCAATACACTACAGGAAGCGTTGAGGGCGATATTACATCTATTGTTTCCGTGCAGGGAGGCGCAGTGCAATAGTTCAGTCAATTAACTGGAAAACATTTGATAAAGTCATTGATTATAGTGATGATTATCAGTCCCACCTAGCAGTCCTATCATGCTAGCCCGCCATTGCTGCACTCGCTGTGGTCTGATACAAACAGAGAACAATACATTCTACAAATGTACAAACCAGGCAGGAAAGCATAAGAGTCTATATCCGGCAGGAGCGGGGGTGGGTGGTGGGTGGCGGGGGGGAGGACATGCTCTTTGAAAAGCGTCCGCTGATGCGATTGCTCTGTCAGAAACGCTTTCTCTGATGCCCAGAGAGTCAGCGGTTTGGGGGATGAGGCTTAAGACAAAGGGATGCTGGAGCTTTGGCTCATTTATTCCCCTGTCTCTCGCTCTCTCCCTCCCCTCCCTCCTCACTGTCTGTTGTGCGGACCTGCTGGGGAGAGAGAGAGAAAGAGAGCGAGAGAGAGCGAGAGTGTGGACAGGGATGGGCGAGTGTGTGAATGTGTCGGTGGAGCAGAGCCAAGCCAGAAGAGGGAGACGGGGGAGTGGGGAGCCTTTGTTCTTTGCTGATGAAAAAAAAAAAGCCGTACCGGGTCCCGAAACGCACTCTGGCCGACATCAGGGCGCATCACAAGGCGAGTAGCATGGTGCAGCGTGATTAGATTAAACCCTGGGCCCAAATTACTCCGCTCGCCCTAATTAAACTTTAATCTCCAATACCACACAGATTACCTGCAATGTAATTGAGCGAGGAGCAGTGATTTAAGGAGGGCTGATGGTGTGTGTGTGTGTGTGTGTGTGTGTGTGTGTGTGTGTGGGAGGGAGAGACAGAGACAGAGACAGAGAGAAAGGATGCAGGGTTGGCTGAAGGTCATGTCCCCCTGCAGGCAAAATCTCTCTCTCTTTCTCTTTATCAATTTTTTTCCATTCCTTCTTTGTGGATAGAGGACGGTGGAGGCATCAGTGCCTGCCCAAAAGTGGAGCAGTCAGCTCCAGCTATGGGTGCTGTCCGACTCAATGTCCCCTACACCCGAGTGAAGTCCAAGTAATAGCACTCTAGTCCACTGCCTCAAACCCCTCACCCCCCAGCTCTGTGCATCATTCCTCTCTGTTTCATAAAACAACAACCATATTTCCTGTGTGAGTGAGTGAGTTGGAGAGTGTGTGTGTGTGTGTGTGTATGTGTGTGTGTGTGTGTGCGCGCACAACTGCGCGAAATGTGATCGATGGGGCTGATTCAGAGATAGGACAGCAGGTGTCTGCTCCCTCCCCCCATTTCATGCTACAGTCCAGAAGGTGATGGGAGATATGAAAGGTGCCATTTTCTCGAAGCCTGCCGGTGTCCTTTATATCCACAAAAAATGTCCATCTACAAAGAGACGGTCTCAAGCTGGTTGGATGTAGGGTCAGAAATACACAACGGATAGACATCATACATGCAAAGCCTGCCTCGCTGTCTGAAACTCATAAAGCTCTAATTGCCGCTCGCCTGGTTTGCATATAGATTTTCATTAAATGCTAAGATTTCGGAATGTGCCTCAGTCCTGCCTGTGCAGCTTGCCTGCATCTGATTTGGCTTTCTGATCCCATGAGAGAAGTGCGTGCTGTGTGAGAGGAGCCACTCAAACTGGGAGAAAACAAATGTACCCACAAATTTAGTCAATCAACCATGAATATCAACCATACTGTTATCCATAAAACCAAAATAATAGTAATAGGGGTAGGAGTAAAGGTCCAGTATAAGGACTCGACTCGACTCGACTCGCGCTTGCCTTTAACTTTCTTACGACTCAGACTTAGACTTGAGGCTGAAGACTTCCAAAACTTCAGTTGGAAAAAAACCCAAAACTGATTCATTTTGAACAGCCTACATTAATTCAGAAAATAAATAAAATCCTTCCAGCCTTTTCCCGCAGCTCCCACAGTCCCATCGGGTTTGATAAGGATAATGATGAGCTGTTCATTACAGAAAAATCTGGTGCATAGAACAAAGTGCAGGAGCTGAAATAATTGACTGATCTATCTGAGGTGGTAAGTTACAGGCCACATTCCTTTAAAGCGTCCAGACTTCAACTATTTTGTTACCATGTTTGCAAATTACAGACTATCCATACAGACGCTTCATACACGACTTATCAGGAATCACTTAAGCCAACTTAACTAAACCCATTTTGAGGCCAGTCGTTTTCATAAGCTTCTGTTACTTGTTTGCTACAAATTTTCACCAGTCTAGTCCTTTGAACACTTGCGTTTGTTGTGCATGATTGGTTGTATTGATGGCTAGACAGGGGCCTGCATGCTTCAGGCTTCTGCCTGGCCGGCCCATGGATGGCTGAGCAAGTGGACAAGGCCAGCCGGGCCTCGTCAGAGTCCACTACAGATCGTTACACTGTTTGTGTCCAGCTCCTGCCTCAAGCCCTCAGCCCTTTAAGCAGGAAAGCACTGCAACACAGTCGTCTCCTGTACTCTGCACATTTGCATGAGGCATGAGACAGGAGGTGGCACCAATAAACAATGTGCTGAAACACTCTTTTGGTGCATGTAGTCCTTTGAATGATCGACTCACAAAGCACAAATATTATCTACGAGCAGCACGCAGGCGGTCGCTCCAAATCTGGTGAACATGGGTGCCGGTGTCCTCCGAGATTAAACTCTGGAAGCGGCGCAGGCAACCCGTGTGCGCTGGGCCGCTTCGCCACGGAGCATCACAGCAAACGCACTACACACACCCAGTCTGACAGCTTTGAGGTGGGAGAGCATTGTCTCCCCACGCAAGCAAGGTGGAGAGAGAGAGAGAGAGTGAGAGACAGAGAGAGAGAGAGAGAGAGAGAGTGAGAGACAGAGAGCGAGAGAGACAGAGTGAGAGACAGAGAGAGAGAGAGGGAGAGAGGGAGAGGGAGAGGGAGAGGGAGAGGGAAGCCTTAGGTGCAAAGGGTAGTTTGTGACTCTAAAGTGTTAAAGGGAATGATGATGGTCCCCTCATACTGCCTTTTTGTCCTGGCAGGATTATTTAAATGTTGCACACGAGTGTCTTTTCCAGCTGTGATTATACACGACTCTTTGATAACCAAGTTTCTCACTTGTCATTGATCTTTCTTTCTTATTTTTTAAGAGGGTTTCGAAACACGTTTCAAATGCCAATATGAAACAGCTAAAACGCAATAATATAATACAACAAAACTCAAACAACACAAAACAGATGTGAAATATTAATAAATAATTTAAGGATAACAGTGATAATATATCAACACGAGGCTAAAAAATACATCGAAAATGAAAACGAAATAATCTTGGCAATTGTATTCTATTCCACATAAATTAACCACATAATACCAGTTTAATTAAACAGAGATATAAAGAAACAATCGATTATAAATGCCAGAAAAAAGGTTGCCAGTTTAATAAAAGTATAATTTCTGTCTCTGAAAGGTATCAAAACCACATCCGTGCTACATTATGGTGGCACAGGCTTGTAGATGTGGTTTAACACACCATATGACTTACTGTGCGCTAATAATGGTGGTTAATTAATCATTAATTATGTTCATGTTTTAAAAGGGAAATGCTTGTAAGCGCCTCTTGAATTCTTCAGCTACATTTTACCACTAAAGGACAGTGAACACGTGAAGTCAAACAGAGCCAGGAACATACTCCCCGCTCCGTGCGCCAGGTACGTGAGCAAAATCAATTTCACAGTTTGTGGCATTCTAATGCAATACAGGAAGGGCCACTGTCGAGCATACCCCACACAGAGGCTGAGCAAGAAATTCACACTCGATTCAGGGGCACGCCTTCTACCTTGTCTTTTCTTTTTTGCCTATAAAGCAATTAAAACAGCACAAACTCCTCGACTGTCAACACGTTTGTTATTCCTGTTGTTTTTCGGGGACGACAGCAGATCCTCTGCGTGTGCCGAGGGTTAGTAACCACCACATTAATGCAAACACTGAGTCAGTACAGCTATTGGCCGTTGTTGCGCACGAGCATGGGGTGTGTTTCTGGCCTAAGTCTCCAAGCAGAAGGTGAGAAGCGGCTCAGTGGCGCTCCGGAGGAGGAGACGTCCAGGGATGCAGCGCCGCTTGTGCCACCGGTGGGCTGGCTGGTGGAGACCACAGTGCCTGTCGCCAGCGGCGTGTGGAGGCGAGTGGCGCAGCACCTGCTGCAGAGGTGCGTCTGGATCTGGGGGTCAGGTGCACGCGGGCCCGCGTCATGAATCACTGATTGGAACCTGAGAGGCGCAGCACACAACTCCAACCCAGCCCCCCCACTCCGCCGGGCCATTTGCATAAGACGCCTCATTTGCATGCATATGAGGTGAAAGAAAGGACTGGCGTGTGCGATAGACGCTGTCCAGGATTGAAAGGAGGGGGAGCGAGCCAGGGTCGTTCGAGCCTTCACTGCCTTTCTCCCTCACTAGGTTTTGATCTCTTTCGTGACCATAGGCAGCGCTGCGCCGAGACCTCCATTAAAATTCTCTCTCCCTCCTCTCTGCATAAGGGAAGGATGGTGACAGAGAGGTGTGTGTGTGTGTGTGTGTGCGCTCCAGCTGGCTGTTTCAGGGTTGTTCAACTGCAATCCCTCAGTTCAAACACATTGATTCGCTCTGAAGCCTCCATTCCCCCCTGCAGGCTCGACCACAACACCTCCACGGCACTGCACACACACACACACACACACACACACACACACAAACAAACGCCCGCATACTCACATCGCACATATGAACAAATGCACGCAGACAAAAAACACCCCCTCCTCTCCTCCCACGCACCTCCACGAGCGACCGCAGACACTACACAGGTGCGGTTTAAGGCACAACCTGAGATCTAATTCAGACCAGGAGCAGGTGGCTTTCGCCCCGAGAGGGTTCTGCAGTGCACTCTGTGTGCACAGTCCGGCCGAGTCTCTCTGTCTTCTGCCTGTTTGGATACATAAATCCGCCCTCTCTCATTGTGTTTCCCTTCTCTTTCTCTTTGTTTGATCTCACTGCCCAGCTGACAGCCCACATCAACCCGAGAATAATAACCCTACACACACACACACACACACACAAACAATACACCCACTCTTTCTCTCTCCTCACCCCCTGCCACACATACACACTCACTCACTCACACACATCCAAACATACATGCACAAACCTCCCCCTCTGCCTGCAAGCTCTGCAGCCCTGGCTGGAGAGAAAATATTTGTGTGTGTGTGTTTGCGCACTTGTGCACGCGAATGAGTGCAGAACTCCATCAGTCACGCGGGGGCTGTGCTCTGGTAGCAGAAGGCAGTCTCAGACTCCCTCTCTCTCTCTCTGTCTGTCTCTCTCCACTCTCTCTCTCTTGCTCTCTCACCCTCTCTCTCCCTTTTCCTTCAATCTCTCTGTCTCTGTTTCTCTCTCTCTGCTCTCTCTTCCTCTTTCTTCCTTAATTCTTTCTCACCCCCTCTCCTCTTTTTCTCTGTCTCCATCTATCTCTCTCTCTCACACACCCTCATTCTCTCTCCCTCTCCCTTTCTCTTGGACTCTCTCTCTCCCTCTCCCTTTCTCTTCCTCTCTCCTGCGTTTATTAGCACCCCATCGCCGCCAAAATCACTCCTCATCTGCTCTCGCCGCAATTAGGCTCCCGCTGCCGTGGGGCCCGCGCTCGACAGTGTGTCATACCGATGCCCTTCCCGTTCTGTTCTGTATGACACTGGACACACACACACACACACACACACACACACACTGCAGCATCCTTCTCCTCCCCCCAGATAACCCCTCCACATCTGTTGCCTCACACACGGCGAGACCACAGGATCTCCAAACCGGACTCTCACTCTCTTTACTGGACAGCGGCGCTATCATGAGCTTCATTGCATCAGAGCAACGTTTAACGCACAGCCACTAATGAGCTGTGAGAGACTGGACTAGCAGAATATTCGAGAAGAGAGAGAGAGAGAGAGAGAGAGAGAGAGAGAGAGAGAGAGACAGAGAGAGAGAGAAAATGCAGTCTGCTTGTTCATGCTGTAGGGGGATGTGTGTGTGTGTGTGTG